>CM060897.1:7710000-7870000 GCA_030762935.1 Hymenopus coronatus | reverse complement strand
TAGCCTCTGAAGACCTCTTCATTCCCTATAACTTTTGTATAACTGGCAAAACATAAGAGATACACAAAAATGCAGTTCTCATTAAAAACACACAATTAATGTTTTGTAGAGCTAACCGTTTTTAAGATATTCCACATTTCTCAAGTGGGAAGACATCTTTCTTCTCGATTCTCGTTTGTTTGCTCCTGACAAGCAAAGCGATTGGAATTTCAATTGTTTCACTTAGCGACCGGCTTTAAAGGCCTTGACTATCGCTTTAAGCTGTGCATTTTCTTATTTCCGTACTATTTACAAGGAAGCAGTAATAAACTAGTTCTGCTTATGTTTATCTTGATTCGCATTAAACGATAAAATATTCAGCTTTTGAATAAAACGTTTGTTTGTGGAGCAGTTAGAGAACGTTATAAGAACATTAGGGTTTTAGAAAGAGGCGTTCCTCCTGTAGAAAATAAGTCAGAAACGAAAAGTCGGTTAAACTTGGCATTTAAGTTCACTCTCCTCCAAGAATGCAGCCTTAATATCTGCTCTTACATCTCCCAAACCAAAATACGTTTATACGGACCATTTTTACTTTCTCTAAACGTACTATGTATATACTGTATAGAGAAGGTATTGTACTCCACCCAAAAATTAAATACTGAGATTTCATAGCCAATACAATATTTTAGGACCCCCTGAATCCAAAAGAATTTTTTTTAAAAAAAAGTTCCGTGTGTGTGTGTGTCTGTGGGCAGCATAGCTCAAAAACCAAAAGTTCGTTAAATACCAAACTTGGTATTTAGGTTCAGTATCTACCATGGATCCTACACAAAGATTTTCAAGAAAGTTATCCTACCCCCAACTACCCTTTACATGGAACTGATTTCGAAAAAATGTACTTTTTCCAAAATGGCTAAAACGATTTTGTTTCAAATATCATGTATTAAAGATATTTACATGACAAATAAAATGTATATCTTGAATTTTCTAGGAATAGACTCTGAAGACTACTTTATTCTGGATGAATTTTACGGAATTTGGCATAAGTACTAAACCGTAAGACCAAAATTTACAACACAAAAAAGTAGAGCACATTAAAACATACAATTTATGCAATATACATTTTTTTTTCGTGGAGTTGATCGTTTTCCAGATATTCCTTGTTTTCAGTTTCAGCTTTGAGAAACTTGTACTTTTCTGATATATGAATTTGTCAACTCGTGTCCATACAAATAAAGGAACTTCAGTCACATAGCAACCAGCTTTTGACCATCACTTTAACCTATGCTACTCCCTTATTTAGCTTCTACTTTCAAGGAAGCAAGTGATAAGACTATTTCTGCTAATGTTTATCTCGATTAGTATGAAGTAAACAGAAGCATAAACTTTTTAACAATTGTTGCAGATATGTAGAGAAAGTCATTTGAATGGAACACACGATATTTGCTTTTCTCGTAATTTTCCATTTTTTCCAAAATTGCTCTAACGGTTTTGATTAAAATAGATATTACAGCTATTTAGATGGCAAATGTAGAGTTTTCTGCGAATAGCCTATATATTGCTCTTCATCCCAGACCACTTCTCACGACTGTTGAACAATAAGAGATAGAGGAAAACTTATGCAGGATGGCACAAAATGTAGAGCACGTTAAAACACACAATTTATATTCTATACATTTTTTTCGTGGAGTTGATCGTTTTTGAGATATTCCTTATGCAAAATTCATCCATCCATCCATCCATCCATCCATTTACACATCTATCCACCCACCTATCCACCCATTCACCCATCTATCTATCCATCCACTCTTCCATCTATATACACACATATATACAGGATGGATTATTAACTTGAGATTGTAGAATATCTCCAAAACTAAGCGTTGTAGAAAGAAATGTCTGGAGTAAAAGTTTATTGATAAAATGGGGGAAAGAAAATGTATTTGTGGTGTTTTAATTGGGAAGGTTTCCATGGTAACTTGGGGGTCAAGGCACGTCTTTAAACGGGAACCAACATTTTTATATTGTTTCTTTATTCCTCATCAAAAAATAAACAATTTTTGTTTAAGCCATTTCTTGTACAGATGTAAATAATGATGAAAAGCAGATGCACAGAGTAGCATGGTATTGCACAGTATTATTTCATAAGCAACGTATCTTAATGTAATAAATGATCAAAAAGATGCCCTTCTACCTCAATGCATTTTCCAATAAACGATCGCAGTGTCTGTAAAGGCATGTTTCTTCCAATACTGGCACAAGCATTTCGTGTGCGTGCCTTCATGTTGACTACACCAGTGCAAGAACCCTGTACAACAAAATGGTTTGGACAAAAACTGGTTTACTGTTTGATAAGGAATAAAGAAACAAAATAAAAAAAAAAACTGCTGTGGTACACGCACATTACTTTCTCTACATTTATCCAGTAAATTATTGTTAAAAAGCTTATTTTTCTATTTACTTCATGCTAATCGACAAAAAATATCAGAAATAGTCTTATTGCTTGCTTCCTTGCAAGTAGAAGCGAAATAAGGGAATACCATAGGTTAAAGTGATAGTCAAAAGCTGATTGCCATGTGATTGAAGTTCCTTTGTTTGTATGGACACGAGTTGACAAATTCCTGTAAGAAAAAATATGTTTTTCAAAGCTGAAAGCAATAACAAGATCTATCTCAAAAACGGTAAACTCCACGAAAAAATGCATATAACATAAATTGTGTGTTTTAACGAGTTCTACATTTTTGTGTGGTAAGTTTTTGTCCATCTCTTACGGTTTACCATTTACGCAATATTGAGCAAAATTCATCCAGAATAAAGAGGTCTTTATAGGCTATTCCTAGAAAACTCAAGATATACATTTTATTTGCCCTGTTAATATCTTTAATACACGGTATTTTAATCAAAATTGTTAAGAGCCATTTTCAAGAAAATCAATATTTTCGAAATTTGTTCCATGTAAAAGGTAGCTTGGGGTGGGGTATTTTTCTCAAAAACTTCCTGTCACATCCCTGGAAGATACTAAAATCAAATACCAAGTTTGTTATTTTACGGACTTTTCGTTTTTAGTGTTCATAGACACACGGACCTTTTTCTGTAAATGCCCTTTTTAGATACAGGGGACCCTAAAACGTGTATTTCGGCATCGAATTTTTGGGTGGGATGCAATACCTTCTCTATACACTTTGTACATAGTACGTGTAAACCCATTGGTTCCCATTTAAAAGACGTGCTTCAAATTACCACCCAAATCTTGTCCAATTAAAACACAACACATGTTATTTACGTCATTATATGAGGCATTTTTTATTGAAGACCTTTCTTTCTACAACTTAGCTTAGTTTTTGAGATATTGTACAGTCTCAAGTTAAATGATCCACCTGTGGAAACATTTCTTTTTCTACATGTTCCATCCATCTAAAATGGGAAGTCGCTTTTCTTTTTCTCCTGGGCATGCACCATCACAAAGCGACCAGTTCTTAAAACACTTTAGTCCAATGTTTTCCCTTATACCTCCGAGGAAATAAATAGTAATACCAATCCGGATAACGTTTATTCCGATTAGCACGAAGTTGATTAAGTAATCAGTTGTTAATTTGTTGAAAATACCCAGAGCAGATCATTTGAACGTAATGCATCAGAATATTCTTACTTTCCCTACACGTACTATGCACACAGTGTATAGATAAACTATTATCACACACCCAAAACCGATACCGAGATTTCACCAGAAATACATGTTTTGGGTCCCCCCTGAATCCAAAAAAAGCATTTTTGTAAAAAGGTCCGTGTGTGTGTGTGTGTGTGTGTGTGTGTGTGTGTGTGTGTGTCTATCTTTGGACAGCACAGCTCAAAAACGAAAAGATCGTTGAATATCAAACTTGGTATTTAACTTTGGTATCTTCCAAGGATGCGATACGAAGATTTTCAAGAAAATCCCCCCACACCAACTAGCCTTAGCATGGAACCTTTTTCGAAAACATTCACTATCTCAAAAATGGCTCTAACAATTTTGATTAAAATATTGTATATTAAAGATATTTACCTAACAAATAAAATATATATCTTGAATTTTATGGGAATAGCCTCTGAAGACTACTTTATTCTGGATGCATTTAATGGAATTTTGCATAAATGCTAGACCGTAAGAGATGGACAAAAACTTATCACACAAAAATTGTGAAACACGTTAAAACATACAGTTTATGTTATATACAATTTTTCGTGGAGTTGATTGATTTCGAGATATTCCTTATTTTTGGTTCCAGCTTTGAAAAACTTATATTTTTCTCATACAGGAATTTGTCAACTCCTATTCATAGAAACAAAGGAACTTCAGTCACATAGCAACCAGCTTTTGGCTTTCACTTTAATCACTATGAAACAATAACACTATTTCTGGCATTTTTTTTTCCTCAATTAGCATAAAGTTAATCGAAGCATAAGCTTTTTAACAATAAGTTGTTGCAGAGATGTAGAGAAAATGATGTGAATGGAACACATCAGGATATTTTTGTGAGGATGTTTTCTATTTTGGTGACATTTGGTTGAAAGCCACGTGCCAAGGAGACAAAAGAGGGCCGGCCTTGGTGTGACAGTGTTTTGTTTCCTCATGATCTTGTAATGGCAGAGGCGAGCCCAGTTTGCATACATTGGTTGAGTACTTACTGCATCAAAACCGGTTTCATTGAAATATGAGGTGTTATATTTCAAAGTAATCGTCTCACACACAGATGTGTCCAAAAACTTCTTGTGGTTCACCCAAATGTGGCCTTTTCGGACCTGTAAATGATTATTGTTGGAGGACGTGTTGTAATACAATGCTGCTTCAACACACGAGAGATACCACAACTGGACCAATCAGGGAGAGTTTGTATTTCATGATGTGGGTTTGACAAAGTGGACAGGAAGAAACTTATGGACACTTGCAACAACATTCTTATGGACTGACAGAGAAATCTCAAGAAATGTCTGTATGAAGCAACCGTAGCAAAATAACTCTTCATGTGTTTCATTCACATGACTTTCTCTACATCTCTGCAGCAAATTATTGTTAAAAAACTTAGGCTTCTATTTACTTCATGCTAATCGACAAAAAATCAGCAGAAATAGTCTTATTACTTGCTTCCTTCTAAGTAGAAGCGAAATAAGGGAGTAACACAGGTTAAAGTGATAGTCAAAAGCTGGTTGCTATGTGACTGAAGTTCCTTTGTTTCTGTGGACAGCAGTTGATAAATTCCTGTGTGAGAAAAGTATAAGTTTTTCAAAGCTTAAACTAAAAACAAGGAATATCTTAAAAACGATTAACTCCACGAAAAAAATGTATATGACATAAATTGTGTGTTTTAATGTGCTCTATATTTTCTGTGTGGTAAGTTTTTGTACATCTCTTACAGTTTACCAGTTATGCAACATTCCGTAAAATACATCCAGAATAAAGTAGTCAGAAAATTCAAGATATACTTATAATTTGTCAGGTAAATGTATTTAATATACAATAGGCATATTTTAATCAAAACCGTTAGAGCCATTTTTGAGAAAATCAAAAATTTCGAAAAATGTTTTATGTAAAGGGTAGTTGGGAGTGGGGGATTTTCTTGAATATTTCGTGTCGCATCCTTGGAACATAGCAAACTTAAATACCAAGTTTGGTATTTAATGGTCTTTTCGTTTTTGAGCTGTGCTGTCCACAGACACACACACACGCACACACATTAGGACCTTTTTCCAAAAATGCTTTTTTTGGATTCAGGTGGACCCAAAACATGTACTTCTGGTGAAATCTCGGTATGGAATTTTTGGGTGCAATACAATACCTTCTCTATTCATTAGGTACATAGTACGTGTAGAGAAAGCAAACTTTCAAAGCCACAGTCGGGATTTGAACTACGGATCTCTAGCCGGTTACTCTTCCACTGAGCTAACATGGCAACATGCCGGCATAGCATTCAATTATAGTTGGCTATACTAGGAATGCTGGGTCTGAAGTTGCTACAACATTGTAAGTCGCCATTGGGGTTGTCATGTCAAAAATAATTTGAGAACACCTTGTGGTTTACCGGGAAACATGCGAGTCACTTTGATATGGTAGCTTAGGAGTAGAGCAACCGGCTAGAGATCGGGAGATCGTGCTTCAAATCCCGGCTATGGCATTCAATTTTACGTTCTCTAAACGTACTATAAACATAGTGTACAGAGAAGGTATTGTAATGCACCCAAAAATTCGATACCGAGATTTCACAGGAAATACATATCTTGGCACCCCTGAATATAAAAAAAAAAAAAAAAAAAAAAAGAGATCCTGTGTGGTATTTAAGTTTAGTATCTTCCAAGGATGCGACACGAAGATTTTCAAGAAAATCCCCCACTCCCAACTACCCTTTACCTGGAAATTTTTTCGATTTAGATTAAAATATCGTATATTAAAGTTACTTACCCGATAAATACAATGTATATCTTGAATTTTCTGGGAATAGCCTCTAAAGACTACTTTATTCTGGAAGAATTTTACGGTATTTTTGCATAATTGCTAAACCGTAAAAGATAAACAAAAACTTTCCTCACAAAAAATGTAGGGCACACTAAAACACACAATTTATGTTATATAGCTTTTTTTCGTATAGTTGGTCGTTTTTGAGATATTCCTTATTTTTGGTTTCAGGTTCAAAAAACTTACTTTTCTCATACAGAAATTTGTCAACTCCTGTCCATACAAACAAAGGAACTTCAGTGACATAGCAACCAGCTTTTGACAATCACTTTAACCTAGTGTACTCCCTTATTTCGCTTTTATTTACAAGGAAGCAAGTAATAAGACTATTTCTGCTTATGTTTTCTCGGTTAGCATGAAGTAAATAAGCTTTTAACAATAGTTTGTTGTAGAGAGTCAGGTGATGTGAATGGAACACATCAGATTTGTTTTCGGTGTCTGATATAAAGGCAAGGTTTCTGTGAGTACGCAGCAAGAGGTAACATTTGAAGAACAGACATCCGGTGATGAATAACGAGAGGTGTGGTGATGATGTTTTCCATTTGTGGAGTTGCAGGGCGTCGGCACTTCTGACTCTCCACACCTTATGGGGAACTAACATCTCAAACACCGTGTAATGAAGCGTATTTCTCTTACAATATCAGATCATGCAGACATTCTCCAACACTTACAGGATATTATTTTTACTTTCTCTACACGTAGGTACTATGTACATAGTGTATAGAGGAAGTATTTGTATTCCACCCAAAACTTCGATGCCGAGCTTTCGCCGGAAATACATGTGTGTGTGTGTGTGTGTGTGTGTGTGTGTGTGTGTGTGTGTGTGTGTGTGTGTGTGTGGACAACATAGCTCAGAAACGAAAAGACCGTTGAATACGAAATTTGATTTAGGTATAGTATCTTCCAAAGATGCGACACGAAGATTTTCAAGAAAATCCCACCCACTACAAACTACTCTTTACGTGCAAAAATTTTCGAAAATTTTGATTTTCTTAAAAATGATTCTCACGATTTCGATTAAAATCACGTATATTAAAGCTATTTGCACCCTGCATAAAATGTTAATGTTGAATTTTCTGGAAATAGCTTCTGAAGACCGCTTTATTCTGGATGCCGAATTTTGCATAACTGCTAAACCGTAAGAGATAGCAAAAATTTACTACACAAAAAATGTAGATCACAATAAAACACACAAATTGTATCATATACATTTTTTTCGTAGAGTTGGTCGTTTTTTTTTTTTTTTTTTTTTTTTTTTTAGATATTCCTTGTTATTAGTTTCAGCTTTAAAAAAACTTTTACTTTTATCGTACAGGAATTTGTCAACTCGTGTTCATACAAACAAAGGAACTTCAGTCACATAGCAACCAGCTTTTGACTATCACTTTAACATATGGTACTCCCTTATTTCGCTTCTACTTACAAGGGAAAGACTAATTCTGCTAATTTTTTCTCGATTAGCATGAAGTAAATAGAAGCCTAAGATTTTTAACAATAATTTGTTACAGAGATGTAGAGAAAGTCATGTGAATGGAACACATCAGATTTTTAACTATGGGATTTAATCAGGAAGTTTAAGGAAACTTCTGCTGCGGATAAGAGGAAGGACAAAGGTAATCAATGATGTCACAGTTAAAAAGGTACTTCATATCTATACCGCTGTAAAATAATTACCCAGGTGATCATGTCATCAGTAGACACTTTCCAACAACGTGGCCGCCGCGATCTGCAGATCTTAATCCCACCTAGTACTTTTCCTTGTAAAGTTACCTAAAAGAACAATTTTTCCTGACACACCCAACAACCCGATAGCAACTGAAACATGTTATCTTGCAAGAAATTCCAAATATCAGCTACAAAAGGAACAGAAATAATGTTCTACGTTGAACAAGAGAATGGAGTACATCTTCCCAATGTTTTATAAAACTCCATTGTTTGTCCAGTATGTGACTTCTTTTGTTACTTTCTCTACATGTACTATTTTCATTGTGTATAGAGAAGGCATTGTAATTCACCCAGCAATTCAATACCGAGATTTCACCGCAAATATATGTTATGAGGCCCCCTGAAATAAAAAAAAAAGTATTTATAGAAAAAGATCCGCTTGTGAGTCTGTGGACAGCATAGCTCAAAAACTAAAATACCATTAAATGCCAAACTTGGTATTTAAGTTTATTACCTTCCAAGGATGCGACACGAAGATTTTCAAGAAAATCCCTCACCCCAAACATTTTTGAGAATTTTGTTTGTCTCAAAAACGGCTGTAACTATTTTGATTAAAATACCGAATATTACAGTTATTCACAACAGAAATAAAATGCATATTTTGAATTTTCTGGGAATACTCTCTGAAGAACACTCTATTCTGGTTGATTTTTGCAGAATTTTGCATACCGGTTAAACCGTAAGAGATAGTCAAAAATTTACTGCACAAAAAATGTAGATCTCGTTAAAACACACAATTTTTATGATATGCATTTTCATTGTAGAGTTGACCGTTTCCAAGATATTCCTGTTACTCCTTTCATTTTTAAAATATTTTTCTCAGAAAGGAAGTGTCCGTTTATCTTATGTCCTACTCGTGGGCAAGCAAATAAGCCTATATCAATGACAATCGCATAACGAAAGTTTTAAAACATTTGACTATCACTTTAGTATAGTGCATTGCTTGAGTTCCCTTCTACTTATAAGGAACTAAGTAACCAGGAAATAGAATCTGAATATAGACAACAACAAAAAGTCATTGCAGCTACAAAACGAAATAAAAATTGGGTGCCGTAAAGAAACAAATATTTTAAAATTGGGTATGAAACAAAGATTGAGAATAGCGTGGCTCAGGTTGGGAGAGTGGAAAACCCGTAAGGTAGTTGATGAAGCTGGTAGGCGGATTTGCCCATTGTGCGGGGATCAGGAAGACTGGACGCATATTTTGGCAGATTGCGTGCAGATGGAGGATGCTAGGAAAACATTATTGCCGGAAGTATTTTTAGCTTCAAACAGACGAAGGACAACATTATGGGATTTGATTCTAAACAGTCAAAACTGGCCAAGCCTGGGCACATACTAAGTGGAAGTTTATGCACTAAGAGATAAAATATTTGTGTAAATATTGTATAGACTTATTTGGTGTTTGAGTAATCTATATGTGTGAATACGTGGTGTAGTTGTGAGTGCAAGGGTGTGTGTATTTGTTGTTAAAACGTAAAAAATATATATGTAAATAATATTTTAAATTCAAGTATTTTTAGACAGCATGTAAGGTCACCTGACCCATGCGACTGTGTGACGCAAATATTGTATTATTATAAACTTAATAAAACACTACTCTAAGAACTCTCTTTTGTAAGAAGTTTCTAGAAGATTTAGAGAAAGTCATGTGAGAGTAACATCAGATTTTTACTTTCTCTAGCCCCATATGTACAATGTGCACAGGGATAGAGAAGGTATTGTAAAGCACCCAAACATTCGACGTCGAGATTTCACCACAAATATATGTTTAGGAGTCCCCTGAGTCCGAAAAAGGCATTTTTAAAAAAAGGTCCGCGCGCGCGCGTGAGTGTGTGTGTGTGTCTGCGGACAGCATAGCCCCAAAACGAAAAGACCGTTAAATACCAAACTTGGTATTTAGGTTTAGTATCTTCCAAGGATGCGACATGATTTTCAAAACAATTCCCCCACCACAAACTATCCTTTACATGGAACATTTTTCGAAAATTTTGATTTTCTTAAAAACGCCTCCAACGATTTTGATTAAAATCCCCTATATTGAAGCTATTTATATCCGAAATAAAATGTATATCTTGAATTTTCTGGGAATAGCTTCTGAAGACCTCTTTATTCTGGATGAATTTTGCTTAACTACTAAACCGTAAGACATAGAAAAAAACTTACTACAAGAAATCTGATGTGTTCCATTCACATGACTTTCTCTATATCTCTGTAACAAATTATTGTTAATAAGCTTATCTTTTATTTATTTCATGCTAATCGAGAAAAATTAGCAGAAATAGTCTTATTTCTTTCTTTATTGTAAGTAGAAGCGAAATAAGAGAGTACCATAGGTTAAAGTGAAAGACAAAAGCTGGTTGCTATGTGACTGATGTTCCTTTGTATGCACAGGAGTTGACAAATTCCTGTATGAGAAAAGTATAAGTTTTTCAAAGCTGAAAGCAAGAAAAAGGAATATCTCAAAAACGATCAACTCCACGAAAAAAAATGTATGTAACATAAATTGTGTGTTTTAACGTGCTCTACATTTTGTGTGTGTTGAGTTTTTGTCCATCTCTTACGGTTTAGTAGTTATGCAAAATTCATCCAGAATAAAGTAGTCTTCAGAGGCTATTCCCAGAAAATTCAAAATATACATTTTATTTGTCAGGTAAATATCTTTAATATATGATATTTTAATCAAAATCGTTTGAGCCATTTTTTAGAAAATCAAAATTTTCGAAAAAAGTTTCATGTAAAGGGTAGTTTGGGGTGGGGGGATTTTTCTCAAAATCTTCGTGTCGCACCCCTGGAAGATACTAAATTTAAATACCAAGTTTGGTATTTTACCGACTTTTCGTTTTTGAGTTATCGTGTTCACACACACACGGACACACACACATACGGACCTTTTTCTGAAAATACTTTTTTGGATACAGGGGACCCTAAAACATATATTTCCGGTGAAATCTCGGTATCGAATTTTTTGGTGGAGTGCAATACATTCTCTATACACTATGTACATAGTGAGAATAGAGAAAGTAAAAATGTACATCACACCAAAACATACAATTTATGTCCTTTACGTTTTTGTTGTGGAGGTAACCGTGGAGGTAACCTCCGGTTGTTGTTGGTTTCAGTACTTAAACTTTTCTCAGACAGGAAGTGTCTGTTGAAGCAAAGAAGCGATTTGCAATGACAATCGCATAACGATATCTTAAAACATTTGACGATCACTTTAACCTAGTGTATTCTTTTAGTTCCCTTCTACTTATAAGGAACTAAGTAATAACATTCTGCTAATGTTTATCTCGATTAGAATTGTGTGGAAAGAAGAATAATCTTTTGTGAGAAGTTTGTGTGTGGAGTAGCTAGAGAAAGCCGTGTGAGTGTAACATCAGATTTTTTATTCGTATCTCAAATATATTTGTAGCGGTTTGAAGCGAGTTTTGAAACACCGTGTAGTTGTATTAATGGAACCGATGCTTTTGAGCGGCCTGTAGATCCTCGCGGTGATTTCTGTTGACGGAAGCAAGCAACTCCGTTCTGATGGGTTCTTTTATTGAAGAAAAACAAAAGACAAAACTCTGATCGTCAGTAAACCAACATCGAAAACGTTTTTCCTTTTACAAAAGGAAATAGAAATATTACTCCTTTTTACTTTCTCTACACGTACCATGTACATAGTGTATAGAGAAGGTATTGTAATACACCCAAAAATTCAGTACCGAGATTTCACCACAAATACATGTTTTGAGTCTCCCTGAATCAAAAAAAAAATCTGATGTGTTACACTCACATGACTTTCTCTAGCTGCTCTACAAACCTCCTACAAAAGATTATTCTTCTTTGTAAACAATGATAATCGAGATAAACATTAGCAGAATGTTATTACTTAGTTCCTTATAAGTAGAAGGCAATAAGGGAATGCGCTATGCTAAAGTGATTGTCAAATGTTTTAAAAGCGATTTTATGCGATTGTCATTGCAAATTAATTCTTTGTTTGGCCAGGAGCAGAACAAAAGAAAACAGATTGCCTCCGTGGTCGAGTGGTCAGCGGGCTGACTACTGACCCGGGGGTCCCGGGTTCGATTACCGGCTGGGGCGGCGAATTTTTTTCTCTAGCCAGAATTATTCCCTATCCCCCACGGAGTCTGGAAGTTTTTATGTCAGTGTGAATGTGTGCGTGTTTGAGTAAAACAAAATGATTTAAACCAACGTAAAAAAGAACCTACAGACGAGTTGTTTCAAGAGCAAAGCCCCCCCCCATTAGACCTTAGATGTTAAAGAGTGCTATACATAAATGAAACGATAAAAAGAAAAAAAAATCTGATGTGTTCCATTCACATGACTTTCTCTACAACAAATTATTTTTAAAAACCTTATACTTCTATTTAGTTCATGCTAATCGAGAAAATATTAGCAGAAATAGTCTAATTACTTGCTTCCTTGTAATTAGAAGCGAAATAAGGTAGTACCATAGGTTAAAATGTTTGGTCAAAAGGTGGTTACTATGTGGCTGAGGTTCCTTTGTTTGTATGGACAGGGATTGACAAATTCCTGTATGAGAAGTGTTTTTCAAACCTGAAACCAAAAATAAGCAATATCTTAAAAACGACCAGCTCCACGAAAAAACTGCACATGACTTAAATTGTGTGTTTTAACGTGCTCTACATTTATTGAGTAGTAAGTTTTTGTCCAATTCTTATGGTTTGGCAGTTATGCAAAATTCCGTAAAATGCATCCAGAATAAAGTAGTCTTTAGAGGCTATTCCCAGAAAATTCAAAATATACATTTTATTTGACAGATAAATATCTTTAATATACGATATTTTAATGAAAATCGTTAGAGCCATTTTTCAGAAAATCAAAAATTTCGGAAAAAGTTGTATATAAAGGTTAGTTTGGTGTGGGGGGGATTTTTCTCAAAATCTTCATGTCGCATCCCTGGAAGATACTAAATTCAAATACTAAGTTTGGTATTTTACCAACTATTCCTTTTTGAGATAAGGTGTTCACAGACACACGGACCTTTTTCTGAAAATACAGGATACAAGGGACCCTAAAACATATATTTCCGGTGAAATCTCGGTATTGAATTTTTTGGTGGAGTGCAATACTTCTCTATACACTATGTACATAGTACGTATAGAGAAAGTAAAAAGCGGTCACTTCCTCTGTGAGAAAAGTTTAAGTACTTCACAATTGAAACCAGTAACAAGGAATATCTCAGAAACGGTTACCTCCACAACAAAAACGTAAAGGATATAAATTGTGTGTTTTGTCGTGATGTACATTTTTTGTATAGTGAGTTTATTTCTATCCCTTACGGTTTAGCAGTAAAGCAAAATTCATGCAGAATAAAGAGGTCTTAAGAGGCTATTCCCCAAAAATTCGAGATATACATTTTATTTCGGACATAAATAGCTTTAATATTCGGGATTTTAATCGAAATCGTTACAGTCATTTTTAAGAAAATCAAACTTTTCGAAATTTGTTCCACGTAAAGGGTAGTTTTTAGTAGGGGGATTTTTTTTTTTTTTTTTTGAAAATCTTCGTGTCGCATCCTTGGAAGATACTAAACCTAATACCAAGTTTGGTATTTAATGGTCTTTTCGTTTTGGAGCTATGCTGTCCACAGACACACATACACGGACCTTTTTTTAAAAACGCTTTTCTCGGACTCTGGGGATCCCAAAACATATATTTCCGGTGAAATCTCGGTATCGAATTTTTGGGTGCATTACAATACCTTCTCTATCCCTATGTACATTGTACATATGGGGCTAGAGAAAGTAAAAAAGCATTTTTAGAAAAAATGTCCGTGTGTGTGTAGTGTCTGTGGGCAGGATACCTCAAAAACTAAAAGTTCATTAAAAACCAAACTTGGTATTTAGATTTGGTATCTTGCAAGGATGCGACACGAAGATTTTCAATAAAATCCCCTCACCCCCAACTGCCCTTTACATTGAACTGTTTTCGAAAATTTTGAAGTTTTCAAAAAGGGCTATAACGATTTTGATTAAAATATTATATATTAAAGATACTTACCTGACAAATAAAATGTATATCTTGAATTTTCTGGGCATAGCCTCTGAAGACTACTTTATTCTGGATGAATTTTATGGAATTTTGCATAATTGACAAACCGTAAGAGATTGACAAAAACTTACCGCACAAAAAATGTAGAGCACGTTAAAGGACACAATTTATGTTATATACATTTTTTTCATGGAGCTCATCGTTTCTGAGACATTCCTTGTTTCTAGTTTCAGCTTTGAAAAACTTGTATTTTTCTCATACAGGAATTTGTCAACTCGTGTCCATACAAACAAAGGAACTTCAGTCACATAATAACCAGCTTTTGACTATCACTTTAACCTAGGCTACTTCCTTATTTCGCTTCTACTTACAAGGAAGCAAGTAATAATACTATCTGTGCTGATTTTTTCTCGATTAGCATGAAGTAAATAGAAGCATAAGCTTTTTAACAATAATTTGTTACAGAGATGTAGAGAAAGTCATGTGAATGGAACACATCAGATTTTTGAGTTATGCTCTCTATAGACTAACATATCGGACCGCTGAAATCTCGATTTTTTGGGTGTAATGCAATACTTTCTGGATACGCTAATGTACTTACGTAATAATGTTTTGAGAACCCTTTATTTCGGGCCGTACTGAGTAGAGAAATTGGCGCTGGGGGCACAAAAAAGGAGAAGCTTCATCGTGACGTTATTTATTTTGGTGGACTGTTTGTTTATTTCGTCACAAGGCGATCAACATTGGAAATGTGCTGTTTGAATTTCCATCAGCACTCCTGGCAAAGTAGCTGCTGCTAAAAGTTGAGAATCTACATTAACACGTCAAATATATCCAGTTTATAATGTTAACTATTTAGTGAACTACTCCGAGATTGTGCACGTGACTGATATAAGCAATTTGATGCATGGTCCCCGGATAAACTTAACGTTATCAGGTACTGATAAGTAATGTAAAAGCAAAGCAGGTTGAAAAGATGGCTTTAAAACTGCTGCCCCCGAGTATAGAAATATCGATTTTTAGCAGCTCGCTACTAGCGTTCTTCAGATTTAATGTTCCAAAAATCTCGAACAAATCACTTGACAGTGCGACACTGAGCATTCATTAAGAAAACTTAAATATGAAGTGTGATATTTAACGGTCTATTCGTTTTTGAACTATATTGTCCACACACACAGACACACGGACATTTTTCTAAAAATGCTTTTTTTTTTTTTTTTTTTTTTTTTTTTTCAGGGTGTCTTAAAACATATATTTCCGGAGGAACCTTGGTATTGAATTTTTGGGTGCAAAACAATATCTTATCTATACACTATGTACATAGTACGTGTAGAGAAAGTAAAAATATTAGTTTATCACGGCCTGCTATGTCTAATTTGAATTCTTAAAACGTACGAGCCATATCTGTCTATTTTGGAGAGCGTTAAGTTGCAACGAAATTACTTTACGTTTGCTGAGCGCGTGGATTCAAGTTTGGAATTTCAAATGAGCTCGTAAACTACTTAATTACGCTCGGTCTTATAAAAATTTGCGTAGGCAGAGAAAGTAGGTATTGCATTTCACCAGAAATATACGTTTTAGGGACCCAGAATACAAACAAAAGCATTTTTACTTTTTCTACACATACTATATACATAGTGTAAAGAGAAGATATTGCATTCCACCCATAAATTCGATACCGAGATTTCACCGGAAATACTTGCTTTGGGTCACCGTGAATCCAAAAAAAGCAATTTCACTTTCTCTAGCCCCGTATGTACAATGTACATAGGGATAGATAAGTATTGTATTCCACCCAAAAATTCCATATCGAGTTTTCACCGGAATTACATGTTTTGGGACTCCCTGGGTCCAAAAAAAAGCATTTCAGAAACAGGTCCGTGTGTGAGTGTGTGTATCTGTCTGTGGACAGCATAGCTCAAAAACGAAAATACGGTTAAATACCAAAGTTGGTATTTAATTATGGTATCTTCCAAGGATGCAACACGAAGATTTTCAAGAAAATCCCCCACCCCTAACTACCCTTTACATGGAAAAATTGTCGAAAATTTTGTTTTTCTTAAAAATGGCTAACGATTTTGATTAAAATACCGCATATTAAAACCATTTCTATGACAAATAAAATTTATATCTTGAATTTTCTGGGAATAGCTTCTAATGACCTGATTATTCTGAATGAATTTTGCTTAATTTCTCATAACTAGTAAACCATAAGAGATAGAAAAAAACTTACTGTACAAAAAATGTAGATCTCGTTAAAATACACAAGTTATGTCATACACATTATTTTCGTGAAAGTTGCCGTTTTAGAGATATTCCTTGTTATTAGTTTCAGTTGTGAAGAAGTACTTACACCCTTCTCAGACGGGAGTGTTCGTTTTTCTTTTGTTCTACTCCTGACCAAGCAAAGAGGCGATTTGCAATGACAATCGCATAACGACCTCTTTTAAAACATTTGACTATCACCTTAGCCTAGTGCATTCCCTTAGTTCCAGTTTACTTATAAGAAACTAAGTAACAAAATTCTGCTAATGTTTATCTCGATTAGCATGGTGTTGTCAGAGGAATTATCTTTTGTAAGACGTTTGTTTGTAGAGTAGCTAGAGAAGGTCATGTGAGTGTAACACATCACATTTTTGGAAACAGGTCCTGTGTTTGCGTGTGACTGTGTGTCTATGTGTCTGTGAACAGCATAGGTCAAAAACGAAAATACCGTTAAATACCAAACTTGGTATTTAAGTTTAGTATCTTTCAAGGATGCGACACGAAGATTTTCAAGAAAATCCCCCTACCCCTAACTACCCTTTACATGGAACTTTTTTTTCGAAAATTGTGATTTTCTCAAAAATGGCTCTAACGATTTTGATTAAAGTGTCGTATATTAAAGGTATTTACCTGACAATTTATATGCATATTTTGAATTTTCTGGTAATAGCCTCTGAAGACTACTTTATGCTGGTGAATTTTACGGAATTTTTCATAACTGCTAAACCATAAGAGATAGACAAAAACTTACCACACAAAAAATGTAGAGCACATTAAAATACACAATTTATGTTATATACATTTTTTTCGTGGAGTTGATCGGATTTTAGATAATCCTTGATATTGGTTTCAGCTTTGAAAAATTTAGATATAGTTTTCTCATTCAGGAATTTCTCAACTCGGGTCCATACAAACAAAGGAACTTCAGTGACATAGCAACCAGCTTTTGACTGTCACTTTAACCTATGGTACTCCTTTATTTCGCTTCTACTTACAGTAAGTCAGTAATGAGACTATTTCTGCTAATTTTGTCTCCATTAGTATGAATTAAATAGAAGCACAATAATTTGTTGCAGAGATGTAGAGACAGTCATGTGAAGGTAACGCATCAGATATTTGAGTGAATAATGACAGGAACATGGCCTACAAAGTTTTGCTGTGCAGATGGCCATGTCTTCCCTGATCAATAAAGTTAATGCTGGATTTTCCCTCGCGTTTCTTCCACATCATTTACCTAATGTCACAAACTTTTCCCATCAACTTTAGATTTCACTTGTTCTTCAATTGTTACAAAAACTTCTCTTGCTACACGCAACAAACAGTTGCCTCACGTTATTTTCTGTACACTGGAAATATATACTTTGAGACCCTCTGAATCAAAAAGAATCGTTCCATTCACATGACTTTCTCTACATCTCTGCAACAAATTATTATTGCTTCATTTTAGATCATGCTAATCGAGAAAAAATAGCAGAAACAGTCTTATTACTTGCTTCCTTGTAAGTAGAAGCGAAATAAGGGAGTACTATAGGTTAAAGTGATAGTCAAAAGCTGGTTGCTATGTGACTGAAGTTCCTTTGTTTGTATGGACAGCAGTTGACAAATTCCTGCATGAAAAAAGTATACGCTTTTTAAAGCTGAAACCAAGAAAAAGGAAATTCTCAAAAATGACCAGCTCCACGGAAAAAAAAAAAAAAAAAAAAAAGTATAACATAAATTGTGTGTTTTAACGTGCTCTATATTTTTTGTGTGGTAAATTTTTGTCCATCTCTTACGGTTTAGCAGTTATGCAAAATTCCGTAAAATTCATCCAGAATAAAGTAGTCTTCAGAGGCTATTCCCAGAAAATTCAAGATATACATTTTATTTGTCAGGTAAATATATTTAATATACGGCATTTTAATAAAAATCGTGAGAAGTATTTTTGAGAAAATCAAAGTTTTCGAAATGTTTTCATGTAAAGAGTAATTTGTGGTGGGGGATTTTAAAAATATATTCGTGTTGCATCCTTGGAAAATACCAAACCTAAATACCAATGTTGGTATTTAACGGTATTTTCGTTTTTGAGCTATGATGACCGCAGACAAACACACGGACTTTTTTCTAAAAATGCTTTTTTGGACTTAGGGAACCGCAAAACATATATTTCAGGTGAAATCCCGGTATCGAATTTTTGGGTGGAATACAATACCTTCTCTATTTACATTGAAAATGCGGGCTAGAGAAAGTCATGTGAGTGGAACACATTAAGATTTTTTAAGAATAGTTTGCAGAAGATAGAGTAGAGAAAAGCATGTGAATTTGATTGAAGTGCTAGAAATGTGGCGTGCGGTATGCGAGGTGTGACCTTGACCTTGAATCATGTGCCGTTACGGAATATTCTCCATCCGCGTTCTCGAAACCACAGATAGCAACTGTTATATGGTCGGCAGCAACCACTTTGGTTACGCAAGCTTCCGGCTCAAAATTACATGATCATTACAAAAAGTGACGTTTCTACATTATATTCTACCACAAAGATACCCTTTAAGGGTCCTTAAAACACTCACAGTAGTATTACTTTCTCTACACGTACTATGGAGAAGGTATTGTATTGCACCCAAAACTTCCATCCCGAGATTTCACCGGAAACTTGTTAGGTATTTAAGTTGATAATCTTCCAAGGATGCGACACGAAGGTTTTCAAAAAATTCTACCCACCTCCAACTACCCTTTCAATGGAACATTTATAGAACATTTTATTTTCTAAATCTGGGTCTTTTGTTTAAGATATTATTATGACAAATACATGAAACTTTGGGGGAATAGCTTCTGAAGACCTTTTCATTCTCGATGACTTTTGTATAACAGTAAGAGAAATACAAAATGTTAGGCACAAAAATGTAGATCTCATTAAGAAACACAATTCATTTGATATATATTACTCTCGTACCTGTTACATAGTGTACAGAAAAGGTATTGCATTCCCCCCAAAAATTCAATACCGAGTTTTCACCGGAAATACATGTTTGGGTCCCACTGAATCCAAAAAAAAAGCATTTCAACAAAAAGGTCCGTGTGTGTGTGTGTGTGTGTGTGTGTGTGTGTGTGTGTGTGTGTGTGTGTGTGCTGCATAGCTCAAAAATGTAAAGCCCGTTAAAAACCAAACTTGGTATTTAAGTTCAGTATCTTCCAAGGATGCGACATGAACATTTTCAAGAAAGTCCCCCCACCCGCAACTACCCTTTACATGGACTTGTTTTTCGAACATTTTGATTTTCTCAAAAATGGCTCTAACGATTTTGATTAAAATATTGTATATTAAAGATATTTACCTGACAAATAAAATGTATACCTTGAATTTTCTGGGAATAGCCTCTGAAGGCTACTTTATTCTGGATGATTCTTATTCAATTTTGCATAACTGGTAAACCGTAAGAGATGTACAAAAACTTGCTGCACGGAAAATGTAGATTAGGATAAAACATACAGCTTATGTTATATACCTTTGTTTGTGCAGTTGATCGTTTTTGAAATATTCCTTGTTTTTGGTTTCAGCTTTGAAAAACTTATACTTTTCTCATACAGGAATTTGTCAACTCGTGTCCATACAAAGGAACTTCAGTCAGATAACAACCAGCTTTTGACTATCACTTTAACCTATGGTACTCCCTTATTTCGTTTCTCTTGCAAGGAAACAAGTAATAAGAGTATTTGTGCTAATTTTTTCTCGTTATCATGAAATAAATAGAAGTATAAGCTTTTTAAAAATAATTTGTTGCAGAGAAGTAGAGAAAGTCATGTGAATGTGTATGTATGTCAGAGATTTGTTAAAGGGGAAATTTGTTAATATTTGAGAGTATTTTGTTGTGTGGAGCAGGTTGCCAAGTGCTGGCTTGTGGTTTGGGAGTTACTTGGTTTCTGGGAGCGCAGCATCCTGTGTACTGTTAGCACTTGTGGAGCGTGATGTTTAGTGACATAAGGGGGGGGGCATTGAACACAACTTACTTCTATGGTCTTAGATGGGAGGCATGCGTGAAAAAAATCCCATGTGTCCATTTACACGTACTATGTACATAGTGTATAGAGAACCTATTGTATCCAAAAAAAGAAAAAGGTCCGTGTGTGTGTTTGTGTCTGTGAACACGATAACTCAAAAACGAAAAGTCGGTAAAATACCAAAGCATTTAACTTCAGTATCTTCCAGGGATGCGACAGGATGATTTTGAGAAAAATTACCTCACTCCAAACTACCCTTTACATGGAACTTGTTTTCGAAAATTTTGACTCTCTCAAAAATGGCTCTAACGATTTTGATTAAAATATCGTCGTATATTAAAGATATTTACATGATAAATAAAATGCATATCCTAACTTTTCTGGGATAAGCCTCTGAAGACTACTTTATTCTGGATGGACTTTACGGAATTTTGCAAAACTGCTAAACCGAAAGAAAGGACAAAAACTTAGCACACAAAACAATGTAGAGGACGTTAAAACACACAATTTATGTTATATATATTCCTTGTTTCTCGTTTCAGCTTTGAAAAACTTATACTTTTCTCATACAGGAATTTCTCTACTCCTGTCCATCTAAAGGAACTTCAGTCACATAGCAACCAGCTTTTGACTATCACTTTAACCTATGGTACTCCCTTATTTCTCTTCTACTTACAAGGAAGCAAGTAATAAGACTATTCGTACTATTTTTTCTCGGTTACCATGAAGTAAATAGAAGCATAAGCTTTTTAACAATAATTTGTTACAGAGATCTAGAGAAAGTCATGTGCATGGAACACCTCAGATTTTTTGAAGGTGAAACAAAAAACAAAGAATATGTAAAAAACGATCAACTCCACGAAAAAAATGTGTATAAGATAAATTGTGTGTTTTAATGTGCTCTACATTTTCTGTTAAATTAGCTTACGGTTTTAAAAGTTTTGCAAAATACCGTAAACTTTATTCAGAATAAAGTAGTTTTCAGAGGCTATTCCCAGAAAATTCAAGATATCCATTTTATTTGTCAGGTAAATATGTTTAATACACGATATTTTAATCAAAATCGTTAGAGCCATTTTTAAAGAGAGTCAAAATTTTCGAAATATTGCCCATGTAAAGAGTAGTTTAGGGTGCTGGAATTTTTCACAAAATCTTCGTGTCGTCTCCTTGAAAGATACTAAACTTAACTAATAAGTTTGGTATTTTACCGACTCGTTTTTGAGTTATCGTGTTCACACACACACACACACACATAGGGATCTTTTTCTAAAAATGTGTTGTTGTTTTTGTTTTTTACTTTCTCTACATATACTATGTACATAGTGTATAGAGAAGGTACTGCATTCCACGCAAAATTCGATAGCGAGATTTCATCGCAAATACATGTTTTGGGTCCCCCTGAATCCAAAAAATAAAAAGCATTTTTGGAAAGAGGTCCGAGTTTGTCTGTGGTCAGCATAACTCAAAAACGAAAAGACCGTTAAATAACAAAGTGTATTTAAGTTTGGTATCTTCCAAGGATGTGACACGAACATTTAGTGAAAACATCCCCGCACCCTACCCTTTACATGGACAACATTTCGAAAATTTTGATGTTCTCAAAAATTACACTAACAATTTTGATTAAAATACCTATCTTATATTAAATGAAATGTATATCTTTGTTTTTCTGGAAATAGTTCCTATGACTACTCTATTCTTCATCAAATTTGCGGAATTTTTGCATAACTGCTAAACCGTAAGCGATGGATAAAAACTTACCACACAAAAATGTAGAGCACGTGTTTTTTTTGGTAGTGTTTAACGCCCGCTTTAACTATTTATGGCACAGCAGGCGGTGACACTGATGATACATGAATGAAGATGGAGCACCGGTTGAATGCAATGGCGGGGGAAACCGCAAAACCCGGAGAAAACCGGCCCCAACGCCGCTTTGTCCACCACAAATCTCATGTGCAGTCACTCGGGATCGAACCCTGGCCGTCTAGGTGAGAGGAAAGTGGTCTAACCACTCTACCACAGTGCGGCCGTAGAGCACATTACAACACACAATTTATGTCATACACATTTTTTTCGTGGAGTTGATCGTTTTTCAGATATTCATTGTTTTTGGTTTCAGCTTTGAGAAACTTTACCTTTCTCATACGAGAATTTGTCAACTCGTGTCCATACAAACAAAGGAACTTCAGTCACATAGCAACCAGCTTTTGACTATCACTTTAACCTATGGTACTCCCTTATTTCACTTCTGCTTACAAGGAAGCAAGTAATAAGACTATTTCTGTTAATTTTTTCTCTCTTTTAGCATTAAGTAAACAGAAGCATAAGCTTTTCAACAATAATTTGTTGCAGAGGTGTAGAGAAAGTCATAAGAATGGAACACTTCAGATTTTTAGTATTTTCCGTGCCCAGAGAGGCACGGCCGCGGTACACGAACCCACGATGTCATGTCTAATGAAGCAAGTAGCAAGTGAGACTCAACTTTTGGAACAGAGTGTACAACTCCAAGTTCACTTTCACTACCATCTTCTTCATTCTGCGCGCATGCGTCACCCAGGCGGTTAGTCTGCAAAATCCCAGCTGTCGTTTCTGGCACAAATCACTTTCCAATTACTTTCTCTATCACAATTACACGTTTTGACGTCCTCTGAGTAACCAAACGTTTTACAATATACCGTGACTATGTAGATATTACGTTTTTAAATCTATTTTCATTTTATTACCTTTAAAATGTTTTCAACCTTTCTCTACCACGTACATAGGTAGAGAAGGCAGGTATGCATTCCTTCCAAAAATTCACTGGATTTCACTGGAAGTACACATTATGAGCTCCCCTGATATCCCCCTCCGCCCAATTTTTTTTTAAAAAACGTCATATATGTTTGTGTAACGATATGTATTTTTATTTATGGACGCTCTTTAAGTACTGTGGTTCACAGCGTCCCATTCTATATTGGACGTGAAAGATCGCTTAATTTGCTCAGATGCCTCTTTATCAGGCTTGGGGTACTTTTACGTGGTGTAAGTCTACGTCACGGGACCAACGGCTATACTTTCCTTCCGAAGGAAACCATGCTAAGGATTTTTAAACTCAAAATAAGCCATCGTCCTCCGCCGGGTTTGAACCCGCGACCTCGGGTATCGGTCAGTGTGTGAACAGTATAACTTGAAAACGAAAAGTAACAAAAATGCCAGACTTCATATTAATATCCTAAACCTTTTAAGAATTCAAGAAAAATTGCCCACCCCATTTACTTCTACATCGTACATTTTTATCATCTCAAAAATAGCCCAAACGAGATTGATTAAAGTAACATTTCTTACATATATTCCGAAAACACCTTGAGGCTCAAGTCGCAGCACGTGTGTGAGCAACTTGCTTCGGCACACATAACTGATTGTTGTCTTCCATTGTTACACCTGCCTGAGTGGACACGTGTGTCGTGTGCGAGCTTTTTGATATGTAAGCTGTCATTGTTACACTTGTGTGAGTGAGTGGACACGTGTGTCGTGTGCGAGCTTTTTGACATGGAAGCTGTCATTGTTACACTTGTGTGAGTGGACACGTGTGTCGTGTGCGAGCTTTATGATATGGAAATTGGCATTGTTATACCTGTGTGAGTGGACACGTGTGTCGTGTGCGAGCTTTTTGATATGGAAGCTGTCATTGTTACACTTGTGTGAGTGAGTGGACACGTGTGTCGTGTGCGAGCTTTTTGACATGGAAGCTGTCATTGTTACACTTGTGTGAGTGGACACGTGTGTCGTGTGCGAGCTTTATGATATGGAAATTGGCATTGTTATACCTGTGTGAGTGGACACGTGTGTCGTGTGCGAGCTTTTTGATATGGAAGCTGTCATTGTTACACTTGTGTGAGTGAGTGGACACGTGTGTCGTGTGCGAGCTTTTTGACATGGAAGCTGTCATTGTTACACTTGTGTGAGTGGACACGTGTGTCGTGTGCGAGCTTTATGATATGGAAATTGGCATTGTTATACCTGTGTGAGTGGACACGTGTGTCGTGTGCGAGCTTTTTGATATGGAAGCTGTCATTGTTACACTTGCGTGAGTGGTCACGTGTGTCGTGTGCGAGCTTTTTGATATGGAAGCTGTCATTGTTACACCTGTGTGAGTGGTCACGTGTGTCGTGTGCGAGCTTTTTGATATGGAAGCTGTCATTGTTACACCTGTGTGAGTGGACACGTGTGTCGTGTGCGAGCTTTTTGACATGGAAGCTGTCATTGTTACACTTGTGTGAGTGGACACGTGTGTCGTGTGCGAGCTTTATGATATGGAAATTGGCATTGTTATACCTGTGTGAGTGGACACGTGTGTCGTGTGCGAGCTTTTTGATATGGAAGCTGTCATTGTTACACTTGCGTGAGTGGACACGTGTGTCGTGTGCGAGCTTTTTGATATGGAAGCTGTCATTGTTACACCTGTGTGAGTGGACACGTGTGTTGTGTGCGAGCTTTTTGATATGTAAGCTGTCATTGTTACACCTGTGAGAGTGGACACGTGTGTCGTGTGCGAGCTTTTTGATATGGAAGCTGTCATTGTTACACTTGTGTGAGTGGATACGTGTGTCGTGTGCGAGCTTTATGATATGGAAATTGGCATTGTTATACCTGTGTGAGTGGACACGTGTGTCGTGTGCGAGCTTTTTGATATGGAAGCTGTCATTGTTACACTTGTGTGAGTGGACACGTGTGTCGTGTGCGAGCTTTATGATATGGAAATTGGCATTGTTATACCTGTGTGAGTGGACACGTGTGTCGTGTGCGAGCTTTTTGATATGGAAGCTGTCATTGTTACACTTGTGTGAGTGGATACGTGTGTCGTGTGCGAGCTTTTTGATATGGAAGCTGTCATTGTTACACTTGTGTGAGTGGACAGGTGTGTCGTGTGCGAGCTTTTTGATATGGAAACTGTCATTGTTACACTTGCGTGAGTGGACACGTGTGTTGTGTGCGAGCTTTTTGATATGGAAGCTGTCATTGTTACACCTGTGTGAGTGGACACGTGTGTCGTGTGCGAGCTTTTTGACATGGAAGCTGTCATTGTTACACTTGTGTGAGTGGACACGTGTGTCGTGTGCGAGCTTTATGATATGGAAATTGGCATTGTTATACCTGTGTGAGTGGACACGTGTGTCGTGTGCGAGCTTTTTGATATGGAAGCTGTCATTGTTACACTTGTGTGAGTGGATACGTGTGTCGTGTGCGAGCTTTTTGATATGGAAGCTGTCATTGTTACACTTGTGTGAGTGGACACGTGTGTCGTGTGCGAGCTTTTTGATATGGAAACTGTCATTGTTACACTTGCGTGAGTGGACACGTGTGTTGTGTGCGAGCTTTTTGATATGGAAGCTGTCATTATTACACCTGTGTGAGTGGACACGTGTGTTGTGTGCGAGCTTTTTGATATGTAAGCTGTCATTGTTACACCTGTGTGAGTGGACACGTGTGTTGTGTGCGAGCTTTTTGATATGGAAGCTGTCATTGTTACACTTGTGTGAGTGAGTGGACACGTGTGTCGTGTGCGAGCTTTTTGACATGGAAGCTGTCATTGTTACACCTGTGTGAGTGGATACGTGTGTCGTGTGCGAGCTTTTTGATATGGAAGCTGTCATTGTTACACCTGTGTGAGTGGATACGTGTGTCGTGTGCGAGCTTTTTGATATGGAAGCTGTCATTGTTACACCTGTGTGAGTGGATACGTGTGTCGTGTGCGAGCTTTTTGATATGGAAGCTGTCATTGTTACACTTGTGTGAGTGGACACGTGTGTCGTGTGCGAGCTTTATGATATGGAAATTGGCATTGTTATACCTGTGTGAGTGGACACGTGTGTCGTGTGCGAGCTTTTTGATATGGAAGCTGTCATTGTTACACTTGCGTGAGTGGTCACGTGTGTCGTGTGCGAGCTTTTTGATATGGAAGCTGTCATTGTTACACCTGTGTGAGTGGACACGTGTGTTGTGTGCGAGCTTTTTGATATGGAAGCTGTCATTATTACACCTGTGTGAGTGGACACGTGTGTCGTGTGCGAGCTTTTTGATATGGAAGCTGTCATTGTTACACTTGCGTGAGTGGACACGTGTGTCGTGTGCGAGCTTTTTGATATGGAAGCTGTCATTGTTACACTTGCGTGAGTGGTCACGTGTGTCGTGTGCGAGCTTTTTGATATGGAAGCTGTCATTGTTACACCTGTGTGAGTGGACACGTGTGTTGTGTGCGAGCTTTTTGATATGGAAGCTGTCATTATTACACCTGTGTGAGTGGATACGTGTGTCGTGTGCGAGCTTTTTGATATGGAAGCTGTCATTGTTACACTTGCGTGAGTGGACACGTGTGTCGTGTGCGAGCTTTTTGATATGGAAGCTGTCATTGTTACACTTGCGTGAGTGGTCACGTGTGTCGTGTGCGAGCTTTTTGATATGGAAGCTGTCATTGTTACACCTGTGTGAGTGGTCACGTGTGTCGTGTGCGAGCTTTTTGATATGGAAGCTGTCATTGTTACACCTGTGTGAGTGGACACGTGTGTTGTGTGCGAGCTTTTTGATATGGAAGCTGTCATTATTACACTTGCGTGAGTGGACACGTGTGTCGTGTGCGAGCTTTTTGATATGGAAGCTGTCATTGTTACACCTGTGTGAGTGGACACGTGTGTTGTGTGCGAGCTTTTTGATATGTAAGCTGTCATTGTTACACTTGCGTGAGTGGACACGTGTGTCGTGTGCGAGCTTTCGGATATGTAAGCTGTCATTGTTACACCTGTGAGAGTGGACACGTGTGTCGTGTGCGAGCTTTTTGATATGGAAGCTGTCATTGTTACACTTGCGTGAGTGGACACGTGTGTCGTGTGCGAGCTTTCGGATATGTAAGCTGTCATTGTTACACCTGTGAGAGTGGACACGTGTGTCGTGTGCGAGCTTTTTGATATGGAAGCTGTCATTGTTACACTTGCGTGAGTGGACACGTGTGTTGTGTGCGAGCTTTTTGATATGGAAGCTGTCATTGTTACACCTGTGAGAGTGGACACGTGTGTCGTGTGCGAGCTTTTTGATATGTAAGCTGTCATTGTTACACCTGTGAGAGTGGACACGTGTGTCGTGTGCGAGCTTTTTGATATGGAAGCTGTCATTGTTACACCTGTGTGAGTGGATACGTGTGTCGTGTGCGAGCTTTTTGATATGGAAGCTGTCATTGTTACACCTGCGTGAGTGGTCACGTGTGTTGTGTGCCAGCTTTTTGACAAGGAAGCTGTCATTGTTACACCTGTGTGAGTGGTCACGTGTTTCATGTGCGAGCTTTTGACCTGGAAGCTGTCATTGTTACACCTGCGTGAGTGGTCACGTGTGTTGTGTGCGAAATTTTTGATATGTAAGCTGTCATTGTTACACCTGTGTGAGTGGACACGTGTGTCGTGTGCGAGCTTTTTGACATGGAAGCTGTCATTGTTACACTTGTGTGAGTGGACACGTGTGTCGTGTGCGAACGTTTTGACATGGAAGCTGTCATTGTTACACCTGCGTGAGTGGTCACGTGTGTCGTGTGCGAGCTTTCGGATATGTAAGCTGTCATTGTTACACCTGTGAGAGTGGACACGTGTGTCGTGTGCGAGCTTTTTGATATGGAAGCTGTCATTGTTACACTTGCGTGAGTGGACACGTGTGTTGTGTGCGAGCTTTTTGATATGGAAGCTGTCATTGTTACACCTGTGAGAGTGGACACGTGTGTCGTGTGCGAGCTTTTTGATATGTAAGCTGTCATTGTTACACCTGTGAGAGTGGACACGTGTGTCGTGTGCGAGCTTTTTGATATGGAAGCTGTCATTGTTACACCTGTGTGAGTGGATACGTGTGTCGTGTGCGAGCTTTTTGATATGGAAGCTGTCATTGTTACACCTGCGTGAGTGGTCACGTGTGTTGTGTGCCAGCTTTTTGACAAGGAAGCTGTCATTGTTACACCTGTGTGAGTGGTCACGTGTTTCATGTGCGAGCTTTTGACCTGGAAGCTGTCATTGTTACACCTGCGTGAGTGGTCACGTGTGTTGTGTGCGAGCTTTTTGATATGTAAGCTGTCATTGTTACACCTGTGTGAGTGGACACGTGTGTCGTGTGCGAGCTTTTTGATATGGAAGCTGTCATTGTTACACCTGTGTGAGTGGACACGTGTGTCGTGTGCGAACGTTTTGACATGGAAGCTGTCATTGTTACACCTGCGTGAGTGGTCACGTGTGTTGTGTGCGAGCTTTTTGATATGGAAGCTGTCATTGTTACACCTGCGTGAGTGGTCACGTGTGTCATGTGCGAAATTTTTTGATATGGAAGCTGTCATTGTTACACCTGCGTGAGTGGACACGTGTGTCTTGTGCGAGCTTTTTGACATGGAAGCTGTCATTGTTACACCTGCAAGAGTTTCTAGGGTTGTTTTGATTTCAAAATTTAAATAATATTTTCAAAATAAAAAATAAAAATATATGTTGAAGCAAATTACAGGAGCAGTAGACAGGGGTCGTTGCACCAACTGTTTGTTGCGGAGGGGTACTCCGCACTGCAGCCGTTGTACGTCAGACCGCTGGAGGAGAGGATGAGCTGAGTGCAATTTCAAAGAGAGGCCTACATCTGGAAAGGTAGAGAGCCACCGCGGAGGGTCCCTAACTGTTCCCAGCAGTCGACGCAGGAAGAAGACCACAGATATACAGAGAATAGATAGCAAAGCATTGTGATTGGTGAAGCACTTTTTTTGTCAAGCCGCCATATTTTGATTCTACACTTCTGAGATGAGTACGGCATTTAAGCGCTAAATTTGCACCGAAAATAATATTTTGTGGTGTTAAATATCAATTGAGCAGTAAATTTACAATGTAAGTTTTAAACCAGTATAATGGAGAATACCTGTGTGGTGTGCAGTTTCTCGAATAGTAGAAGCAAAAACTAAACAAGCGAAATGTGTTTGAATACATAGGTTAGGGTACTTATTTAAGTGATTATTCCGTGGTATACTTATAAAATATGTAATACATTATCAACAGAACGATGCTGTATTGTTTGTCAGATTTTAGATTTCCAGGTAGGAAAGAGCGTTGAGGAGGCGACAAATTTGTCAACCAACTCTGGTTTATAAGAAACATCTTGCTTCTTCGTCCTTTTAGCAGTTATCGCGAGAAATAATATGGTGCTTATGACACAGAACCGTGAGGATAGGGGGCGTGTTCCTCGGCCTTGCAGTCCACAGTGAAAGTTATAATACATTTGGGATAAACTCTGATACTTGTCACTTTTTACTTTCTCTACACGTACTATGAACGTAGTGTATAGAGAAGGTATTGGTACAGCACCCAAAAATTCCATACCGAGTTTTCGCCGGAAATACATGTTTCTGGTCCCCCTGAATCCAAAAAATGAATTTCAGAAAAATCTCCGTGCCTGAGCGTGTGTCTGTATGTGTGTACGTGTCTGTGGACAGCATAGCTCAAAAACGAAAAGACCGTTAAAAACCAAACTTGGTATTTAAGTTAGGTATCTTCCAATGATTCGACAGGAAGATTTTCAAGAAAATCCCCTCTCCCAACTACCCTTTAGATGGATTTTTTTTTGTTGAAAATTTTGATTTTCTTAAAAATGGCTCAAACGATTTTGTTTAAAATATCATATATTAAAGATATTTACCTGACAAATAAAATGTATATGTTGAATTTTCTGGGAATAGTCTCTGGAGACCACTTTATTCTGGAGGAATACATGTTTTTCGTGGAGTTGATCGTTTTTTAGATATTCTTTGTTTTTGGTTTCAGCTTGGAAAAACTTATACCTTTCTCATACTGGAATTTGTCAACTCGTGTCCATACAAACAAAGGAACTTCAGTCACATAGCAACTAGAGTTGGGTCGAGCGATTCATTTTCAGTAATCGATTCGTTCGTGCAATATGAATCCATTCATACGATTCGTTCACGATTTATTAATCGTCGTCAGTTGTTAAATCTAACGCCTGCTTTCACGTCTACAAGAATTAACTCATCCCTAAACAACATAAAGACGCTCGTGATAGCTTCGGCAATGATCAGCAGTGTTCGTTTTCTTATGTACATTGCATTATGTAATATATAAATATATATATATATATATATATATATATATATATATATAACTTACATATTTTATTTTATGTTTTATATTCTTATATGTTCTTATATTTTGCCTCATGGCCTCAGCACTATCTACGAGGTACGTCCAGAAAGTAAGTTCCGTTGGTAATACAATTAAATTGTGTACAGATACAGAATAATTATTTATTGCGCAAAATTCTACAACTCTTAAACTACTTTTCCACATAACTGCCGAAATTTTGCAGGCATTTGTCATAGCGTGGCACAAGTTTTTTTATACCTTCTTCATAGAAGTTTGCCGCCTGTGTCTTCAAAAGTTGGTACCCAACGTGAGCAAAGTTTACGAAATTTCAGTTTTTCGGTAACAATTTCATGAATTAATGATCGTGAGCTTTGGGGAAATTCCATAGCGAGAGCACTAATTGTAAACTTGCGGTTTTCCTGGATCTTGTCATCAATCGCGTGAACCAGTTCTTCTGTAACCAAAGATGGGCGCCCACTTCGTTCTTCATCGTGCACTTCACTACGTCCTTCATTGAACTGTCGGACCCGTTTTCTCACCATTGAATCACTCGTCGCATTTTGTCCGTAAACTTCGCAATTTTGCCGATAAATTTCAATTGATTTCACTTTCCTAGCATTCAGAAAACGAATCACAGATCTGATTTCACAAGCGGCGGAATTTTCAATCAACACCGACATTGTAAACAAGCACAACAAATCGTATGTGGCTGACAGCGATCTCAAAATGGCGCATGTTTCTTCTCCTTGATACAGAGCGTCTACCGCGCATGTGCGGAACTGCGATCGCAGCGCTGCAGCGGAGATAAATTGAAACGGAACTTACTTTCTGGACGTACCTCGTATTTTCTCACAATAAAATAAATGGTTATAAATCCGTGTACACATCATCGTGCGCACTCGGCAGTTTTCTTCGAAGCTCGGCTTGGTACTTCGAAAGGTGGAAGCAAAAGAAAAACAAACCCCAATACCTGATCATGATTCTTCAAATCTGCTATTCTTTTTGAACGAGATACCTGCTATGGTTGACACGATTCATACGAATCTTTTTGATTCATGCGATTCTTTATGAACAACTATTCATGCTGAGACTAGCACGATTCTCGCGATTCTTTTTGAACGACGACTCATGCAAAGATTGACACGATTCATGCGAATCTTTCTTTGTAGTCGTTCATATGAACGATTCATTCATGAATCGCCCCATATCTAATAGCTAACCAGCTTTTAACTATCACTTTAACCTATGGTACTCCCTTATTTCACTTCTACTCACAAGGAAACAAGTAATAAGACTATATCTGCTTTAGTTTATCTTGATTATCATGAAGTAGATAACATATTATTGTTTTGAATAAAAGGTTTGTTTGCCGAACATCTAGAGAAGACATGTGAATGGAACTAGGTACCTTTTCTTGTCCCGTATGTACAGTGTACATGGGATAGAGAAGTATTGTATTCCACACAAAAATTCGATACCGAGATTTCACCGCAAATACATGTTTTAGGACCCCCTGGGCATTTCCAGAAACAGGTCCGTGTTTGCGTGTGTGTGTGTGTGTGTGTGTCTGTGTGTCTGTGGACAGCATAGCTCAAAACGAAAAGACGGTAAAATACCAAACTTGGTATTTAAGTTTAGTTTCTTCCAAGGATGCGACACGAAGATTTTCAAGAAAATCCCCCACCCCCAACTACCCTTTACATGGAAACATTTTCGATTTTTTTTAAATGGCTCCAACGATTTATATTAAAATACCACGTATTAAAGTCATTTCTATCACAAATGAAACGTATTTTTTTAATTTTCTGGGAATAGCTTCTAAAGACCTGTTTATTCTGGATGAATTTTCTTAATTTAGAATAACTAGCAAACTGTAAGAGAGAGAAGAAGAAGAAAAAAACCCTTATTGTACAAAAAATGTAGATCTCGTTAAAATACACAAGTTACGTCATATACATTATTTTCGTGAAATTTAACGTTTTCGAGGTATTCCTTGTTATTAGTTTCAGTTGTGAAGTACTTGTACTTTTCACAGACGAGAGTGTTCGTTTTTCTTTTGTTCTACACCTGGCCAAGCAAAGAGCGGCGATTTGCAATGACAATCGCATATCGACAGCTTTCAAAACATTTGACTATCACTTTAGCCTAGTGTATTCCCTTAGTAGCAGTCTTACTTATAAGGAACTAAGTAATAAAGTTCTGCTAATGTTTATCTCGATTAGCATGGTGTAGAAAGAGGAATTATCGTTTGTAAGACGTTTGTTTGTAGAGTAGCTAGAGAAAGTTATGTGAGTGTAACACTTAAGATTTTTTTAACGCCCGCCTTTACTACAAATGCACCGCAGGCGATGGCACTGATGCATGGAATGAAGATAGAGCACCGGCGGAATGTAATGGCGGGAGATACCGGAGAAAATCCGCCTGTGCATCGCTTTGTCCCCCACAAATCCCACATGCGGTCGCTGGGATCGAACCCGGGCCGTCTAAGTCAGAGGCGAGTGGTCTAACCTAACTACTATGTGCATTGTATGTCCTTACGTGCTAGAGAAAGTAAACATTAACACATTGTTGCCCACGCCCGAGTATACTCGGGCCGTGCGAAATGTCCATGAGGCCCAGGCCCGAGTTTAGCTCGGACAGGTATAGGCTGATTTATATAGAGCTGACACATTTCATTCATTAATTTTTCAAAACGTGTTATGCTAGCGACAACTTATTATACCTAAATTGTAGAAGAATTTTGGGAGATTATTTACCTCTATAGCAAATATTGAAAATGTCCTCCATCCTGCATAAGGCACAACTCAACACGTCGTACTGGCCACACTTGGAGGACTATGTTGTCAATAGCTTGTGCTTCAGATTGTCCAATGTCTGCGGACGTGTGGCGTAAACCCTGTCTTTTAAGTAACCCCATAGAAAGAAGTCCAGCGATGTCAAATCCGGAGATCTCGGTGGCCACAGGTTCCTGCAAATTATCCGGTCGTCAAAGAAACTTACAATTAGGTTCATGGATTCATTTGATGTATGGCATGTAGCGCCATCTTGCTGAAAATATCCTTGACTGAGCTCTACATCGAACTGCATTTTCACGTTGACTACAATAACAAAATGTCGAAACAGTTGCCAACAATGCAATTAGGAGTAAAACATAAAACATCTGCGCATCTAGTGACTAGGAATCGAAACTCCAGAACATCCTGCTTAATTTGGTGCCAAAATTGGGTCATTGAATGATTTTCAACGGAATAATTAAAGACAGAAATGTGTCAGTTCTACATAAGTCACTCTGTATTTCTAACGCTTTTAATGCAATTCCACGACCGTAACTAGGTCTTGGGCTATGCGGCAAAGAACATACATCAGTTATCGTTTAGTTGTCTGATTTGTGCTGCCATCTGTCCTTGCTTTAGTCAACCATTATGCATTTTAGGAGATTTAGTAATATTTGCTACTCGCGCCATTTTGCGAGATATGTTTGTTGCCTTTGGAGTTCTTAAATACTAAAATGCTGAATTTTCCTTAATTTCTGTGAACTGAAGCTGAAATTCGGAAAATTCCGATTCCGAGGGAGAGTTTTTGGAACTTTACGCAGTTTTTTAAAACTCATATTTGATACTTGTAATTTAAAATAAACTATTAGTATGGAATTGGAATAATTGTTTTTTCACAATAGCCATGTGTAGGACAGGAGTTAGATAGGCAGAGTCAGACTGAAAAATTCAATGCCACAGCCGGGATTTGAGCCACGGATCTCCCGAATCTAGCGGGTTACTCTGCCACTGAGCTACCATGGCAACATGGATGTCATGACTATTTTCTTACTTGCTGAGAAATCCTTGAATGCCATACTTTTAGATTTTCCATATACTTTTTGGCAAATTTGGTTGTTGTATTGTAAATAATAGGGGTAAAAACCGAGGGTTTCTTGGCCCTGGGGTTCAATGGGTTAAGTCCATTTTCAGTTGAGACGGTATGTTGACTCCCCAGGCCGACACGGAAACCAGCCTCAACACAGACCCAAGGTCTCGCATATATCATGTGTGAAGTATCCTTGGAATAAATTCTCCCGGTGCAGTGATGACCAACTCTCTCGGGTCCAACTTCGGAGAAATTCAACACCTCGATATCTATCCCCACAAACATATCTCCCAGAATCCAGTACACACATTTTAAATATATGCCAACTATGAGTCATAGAACAATTGCTTGCCAAAGTCACAATAAACATGTGTTCACTCACATGCCCTTCTCTGAATGTTCCTCAAAAACTTTCATAAACGTTAACAGAAATTATCTTGTAAGTAGAAGGCCTGGGTAGTGTGGTGCTAGCGTGTCTGCCACACATTCAACAGGTCGCGAGTTCCGGTGTAATTTTTACTTTCTCTAAACGTACTGTGCACATATTGTATAGAGAAGGTATTGCATTCCACCCAAAAATTCCATACCGAGATCTCACCGGAAATACATGTTTTGGGTTCCCCTGAATCCAAAAAAGCCCGTGTGTGTGTGTCTGCAGACAGCATAGCTCAAAAACGAAAAAACCGTTAAATACCAAACTTAGTATTTAGGTTTCGCAGCTTCGAAGGATGCGACACGAAGATGTTCAAGAAAATCCCCCCACCCCCAACTTCGCTTTACACGGAGCTTTTTTCGAACATTTTGATTTTCTCAAAAATGGCTCTTACGATTCTGATTAAAATCTCTTATATTTAAGCTATTTACATGCCAAATAATATTTATATCTTTAATTTTCTGGAAATAGCCTCTAAAGACCTTATTCTGGATGACTTTTATTGGATTTTGAGTAACTGGTAAACCGTAAGAGATAGACAAAAACTTACAATATAAACAATGTAGATCACGATAAATCACATAATTTATGTCATATACATTTTTTTTTCGTGGAGTAGATCGTTTTTGATATATTCCTTGTTATTGGTTTCAGCTTTTAAAAACTTACTTCTCTCATACAGGAATTTGTCAGCTCCTATCCATACAAAGAAAGAACTTGAGTCACACAGCAACTACCACTTTAACCCATGCTACTCCCTTATTTCACTTCTACTCACAAGAAAGCAAGTAATAAGTCTGGTACTTTTTTCTTGATTAGTATGAAGTAGATAGAAGCATAAGCTTTTTAACAATAATTTGTTGCAGATTTGTAGAATTTGGGGACCATATATGGTGAAGTCTCGGTATGGAATGCAATACCCTCTGTAGGTACTAAGTACGAAGTAGAGAACAAAATCTGATGTGCTGCATTCACGTGACTTTCTCTTCATCTTTATAATAAGCTTATTCTTCTATTTATTTCATGCAACTCCAAATAAACATTAATTTATCACTTAGTTGCTTATAGTAGAAAGGAAACACACTAGGCTAAATCGACAGTCAAATGTTTTAAAATGTGGTTGCTATGGATTACTATCCGTTTCTTTGCGTGGCAAAGACTTGACAAGTTCCCGTATGAGAACATTATTTTAAAACTGAAACCAATAACAAGGAATATCTCGAAAACGGATAACTCCACGAAAAAATGTATACGACATAAATTCGTGCCGGTGCTTTTTTTGTACATGGGACCTTAAAACGCGTATTTTCGGTGAAATTTTAGTATGGAAATTTTGGATAGTATGCAACAATTTGTCTCTGTACCATATACTAGGAAGAGAAAGTAAAGATGCTTTTCTTGGATTCAGGAGAAATCTGGGTACCAAATGTTTGGGTAAGTAAAAATGTGTGTCGCGGCGAGAAACAGTTGAAGGGAGTGTGACAAGACGGTGGAAATTTGCAAGCAGCAGGTTTTTCGCTTCCTTCACCTCTGCCAAGGTCTGCCATGCGCATCTTGCTCAGTACCGCACACTGACCTTCAACACTCCTTCAGCTGCAGCAGCAGCAGCAGACGCTCGCCAAAATCTTGCTAGAGCACCACTTTCTCAAATGTCTCACTCATTAAAAACCTAATGCTTCTCTTTACTTCATGCTAATCGAGATAAACATTAGCACAAATAGTCTCATTACTTGCTTCCTTGTAAGTAGAAGGGAAATAAGGTTAAAGTGATAGTCAAAAGCTGCTTGCTATGTGACTGAAGTGCCTTTGTTTATATGGACACGAGTTGACAACTTCCTGAGAAAAGTATGTTTTTCAAAGCTGAAACCAAAAACAAGGAATATCTCAAAACGACCAATTCCTCGAAAAACTGCATATAGCATAAATTGTGTGTTTTAACGTGCTCTACATTTTTTGTGTTTTAAGTTTTTGTCCATCTCTTACGGTTTAGCAGTTATGCAAAATTCCGTAAAATTCCTCCAGAATAAAGTAGTCTTTAGAGGCTTTTCCCAGAAAATTCAAGATATACATTTTAGTTTTCAGGTAAATATCTTTAATATCTGCTACTTCAATCAAAATCGTTGGAGCCATTTTTGAGAAAAGCAAAATTTTCGAAAAAAGTTACATGTAAAGGGTAATTGGGGCTGGGGGGATTTTCTTGAAAATCTTCGTTTCGCATCCCTGGAAGATACTAAACTTAAATACCAAGTTTGGTATTTTACCGACTTTTCGGTTTTGAGTTATCGTGTCCACAGACACACGGAATGTGTATAAAAATGTTTTATTTTTTGGATTCAGGGGGACCCAAAACATGTATTTTCGGTATTGAACTTTTGGGAGTGTTACAATACCGTCTCTACACACTGTGTACACAATACGTGTAGAGAAAGTAAAACTAAAGAAGTTTCTGCGTGAATAGTTCTAAAACTACTTGCCTGCAGGTTTTGACGTCTATAAGTGCTTGGCATGGAGTGGTTTTATTATTGAAAGGTTTTGGCCAGAAATAACAACTTTTTCGTGGCCTGGTTGGCAACAAATCGATAGAAAGAATCGATAGTTTAATTTTCCGTGGCCGACTTGTACACGCCAATATTAGCTGTAGGCAAAACTTGATGGGGGCCGAGAGAATGACAGAGCAATGTTATCAAGTCCTCTGCGAGCGCTTTATGAAAACAATCGACTGCTGTCTGTGTGTAATATTCAACCACCGAAACTCGTTTTGTGGCATGGGGGGGGGACCCCACACTCATTCATATCTTACTGCTTATTGTCTCCTTAAACACGATAAAACATGCACCATTTCACTTGTACTTTCTCTACATAGTGTACAGAAAAGGTATTGTATTGCACCCAAAAATTCGAAACCGAACTTTCACCGGAAATATATGTTTTAGGTCCCCCTGAATAAAAACAAATCTGATGTGTTCCACTCACATGACTTTCTCTACATCTCTGCAACAAATTATTGTTAAAAAGCTTATGCTTCTATTTACTTCATGCTAATCGAGAAAATATTAGCAGAAATAGTCTTATTACTTGCTTCCTTGTAAGTAGAAGAGAAATAAGGGAGTACCATAGGTTAAAGTGACAGTCAAAAGTTGGTTGCTATGTCACTGAAGTTCCTTTGTTTGTATGGACAGGAGTTGATAAATTCCTGTATGAGAAAAGTATATGTTTTTCAAACCTGAAACCAATAACAAGGAATATCTTGAAAACGATCAACACCACGAAAAAAAAAATGTATATAACATAATTTTTTGTGTGGTAAGTTCTTGTGCGTCTCTTACGGTGTAACAGTTATGTAAAATTCAGTAAAATTCATCCAGAATAAAGTAGTCTTCAAAGGCTATTCCCAGAAAATTCAAGATATACATTTTATTTGTCAGGTAAATATCTTTTATATACGATATTTTAATCAAAATCGTTAAGAGTAATTTTTTGAGACAGTCAACATTTTCGAAAAATGTTCCATGTAAAGGGTAGTTGGGGGTGGGGGATTTTCTTGAAAATCTTCGTGTCGCATCCTTGGAAGATACCATACTTAAATACCAAGTTTGGTATTCAAGGGTCTTTTCGTTTTTGAGCTATGCTGTCCACAGACACACACACGGACCTTTTCCCAAAAATGTTTTCTTTTTGATTCAGGGGTGCCCAAAACACGTATTTCCGGTGAAATCTCGGTATCAAAATTTTGGGTGGAATGCAATACCTTCTTTATACACTATGTACATAGCATGTGTAGAGAAAGTGAAAACGAATAAGCTTTTTGGCGGTAGAAAAGTATAACATCGTTATTGAAAAACAGGTACCACGTGACAATATTCTAAACAATAAGTTTCGTTATGCCAAATGGTGTGCACTTTCTGGATGGCGCTCGTATATTATGTAACGTCTAGTAAAATTCGTTTACCTGTGATTTCAATGAGCAGAGAGGTAAGTGTGTTTTTATGTCACGGGCAACATTTTAAGACATTTTTAATAACATTAGCGTACGTTGACAGCGGAAGACCCTCAAGTTGTAGCGCCTGCCGTGTTCCACGCGACAAAGCCATAAGAAACTTCCGTGGCCAACCATATCATTTCAAACTAGCTTCACAAAGCGGCTCTGTTGCGAACTAATGGAATAACAAATGAGCACAGCCCAGCGTTACAGCTTCTCTGCATCATCGCACATCTCAAAGACAAACGAGCAACTGCGGAGCGCCTTTAAATTTTAAAATATTGTAAACGCAACTAATTTTCTTTATTTGAATTAGCTTTAACTGCTCATTCTTTTGAATAAACAGAGGAAGTCTTCATGACAATGATTATCAATTAAATTCTTATATTATTTTAGTAAAATGAGAGTTTTGTAACCTTTTAAATATTTTATTCAAGACTAAACTGCTTTTTACTTTCTCTATACGCACTATGTACATAGTGTATAGAGAATTTATTGCAATCCAAACAAAAACCAGATAACGAGATTTTACCGGAAATACACGTTTTAGGGTCCCTTGTATAAAAAATTATTTTCAGAAAAAAATCCGTTTGTGTGTGTGTGTGTGTCTGTGAACACGATAACTCAAAAACGAAAAGTCGGTAAAGTACCGAACTAGGTATTTAAGTTTAGTATCTTCCAGGGATGCGACACGCAGATTTTTCGAAAAATCCCCCCACCACAAACTACCCTTTACATAAAAAAAATTCGAAAAATTTTATTTTCTCAAAAATGGCTCTAACGATTTCCATTAAAATACGATATATTAAAGATATTTATATGGCAAATAAAATTCATATGTTGAAATTTCTGGGATAGCCTCTAAAGACCACTTTATTCTGAATGAATTTTGCTGAGTTTTTCGTAGCCGATAGATCACGTTAAAACACATAAGTTATGCCTTATGCGTTTTTTCGTTGAATTGACCATTTCTGAGATATTCCTTGTTATTTGTTTCAGATGTAAAATACTTAGTTTTATCACACGGAAAGTTGTAGACTGCTGACACTACAATGCAATGGATTTCATTCACATGGCAACCGACTTTTAAAAATGTGACTATCGTTTTATCCTAGTGTGTTTCCTTATTTACAAGGAAGCAAGTAATAAGACAATTTCTGCTAATGTTTATCTCGATTATCATGAAGTAGATGGACGAATAATGCATTTTTAACAAACAGTTGTTACAGCGATGTAGAGAAAGTCATGTGAATGGAACACATCAGATTTTTGTACTACTAGCTTCGCACGGCTGGTGTACCTAACGAAAAAAACTCAAGACATCTTCCGTTTACAGTACGACCATGCAATGAAATAAAAGTACAATTAAATAATTTGACAGCACTTTATTGTAATGCCTTGTAATTTACAATTTTCCTTCGGGAGAAAAAAAAAAGCGCCGATAGTTTGCCGACTCTCGAGCACGCAACGTACAACATGCGAAAAACACAATTCAAGGTATATGACTCACACTTGTAACGATTGATCTTGGGATTTATTGTCACTGCGAATGCAAGGCGCGCTTAAATTCAAAACGAAAGTCGGTAGATATTAGTGGTGTTCTTGGAATAAGTATATCCTCGCTTTTAACTTTCCCATGTTATAGTAACTTAGATAAAATTTTTCATAATTTTTTTTAACAGTGAGTTTGTTCTGCTGCATATTTCGGCTGATTGTTATTGCGTCGTATAATTATCACCGAGTCAACCTTAGGCTGTAAATTGTGTGGCGGGAATCCTGGCAGTTCCCATAAGGTAGTGTGGAAAGGATGACATATGGAGTTAACAGCGTTGGCAACCAAGATGTCGTTGGCATAATAACAGTAATGGCAGCGCATCCATAGTGTGGCGGGTATACGCTGGCATAGGTAATGAATTACATTAAGGAGAAAGTCACAAAGCAACATTCATGCTTCTTCCGAATCTCTTTCTTTCCTTTACTCCTAATGTTTTCCACCTCTTTCTTTATTCTCTTCTATGTCAAAACAGCAATTTCTAAGGCTAACAATGAGGTAACTAAAGAGCAAGTAGATCCAGTTAGTCAATTGATAAGCTTTTATTTGATGACAGCTTTGTGTATTAAATTTCTCCATTTAACCCAAAATATTACTTGATGAAATGCTTAAGAACACCGCAATTGTAGTGTGATGGTGACGCAGGTATTTTCATGTTCTTTAGCTAGCTCTGCCAAAGGAAGTTAATCCTAAAACGGATCCCGTTATTTTCAGATTCTAAGAAGGGTGAATGGTTATGTGCATAGTTTATAACTTGTTCATTTTAAGGAATTACAACATAAATATACTTACTTCTTTATTTAAACGATGTGACAAAGGGAACGATAGTTAATACATAAGAAATATATTTGATTTTCACAGTTAGCTTGCGTCATTGTCTCCACAACCAGGTGCATGCCCTTAGCATTGAAGACGAAAAATAGAGCAGTAGGAACTACGGTCATCTGGTGGCAAATAATAAGTACATATTTTAGGTATTCGTCGCAAGGAAAGCTTCTTTATTTTAAACAATAGGAGTAAGGAAAGCACAGTTAATAATTAAAAATATACCTGAATTTCACTGCTGAATTATCTCATCTCGATAAACTGTTGCGTTACTTTAACATTGGATAGGGAGGAAACATATTACTAAAGCCATCTAGTGGCAAATAAAATAAATACCTACTCTAGATGTTCGCCGTCAGAAAAGCTTCTTTGCTTTAAACGATAGGAGTAAAGAAAGGAAAGTTAATACATAAAAATGTATTTGAATTTCACTGCTGCGTTGCGTCAATGTCTTGATAAACTGGTGCGTTGCCTTAACATTGAATGGGAAGGGAAATATATAGCAGTACCACGACCATTTAGCAACAAATAACTTGTACCACTGCCATCTGGCGGCCATTAACTGAAATGCGTTCATTTAGCACGGTTTTTATTCATATTATGAAATTTTAAATACTTTCCCGCACTATTTTTAAACATTTTCATCTCCACAAACCTTGTCGTGACAATGACGAATACAACAAAAAAAGAATTGTTCAATTTGATGCAGTCGTTGGGAAGTGATACGCTACATACATTTCAGCGATTCATTTTTATAATTATATAGATAATAGCACGAGTGTTTCATCTTATCAACAATTCACGATCTAAGAGATGAAAACACGAAACACGAGTCTATCCAGCGAAATAATTAATATTAATAATAATTGAATAATAATTAATGATTTATAATATAACATAGGAAGGGAGATTTTATCATTGTAATACTTAGATTAGTTCTCAAATGGTAGACGACACCATCTCTATTTACCCAATGTTTTTTTCTTGCTTCACTTATGACATGGTCGACCGTGTCTACACTGAATGTACGAATATCGATAGCAACAATAGAAATAGGGAACAATTATTTTACTTCATATTTTAATAACGATTACATAAAATGGTTATTGCACTCATCTCTTACAACAAATACAGCCTACATTTTGCCACAGCGATACCAAGCTTGGTAATTAAGTTCAGCATCTTCCAGGGATGCGACACGAACATTTTTCAAGAAAATCGCCCACCTCAAACTACCCTTTACATGGAAAAAATATCAAAAATTTTGATTTTCTCAAAAATGGCTGTAATGATTTTGATTAAAATGTAGTATATGAAAGGTATTTACCTAGCAAATAAAATGTATATCTTGAATTTTCTCAGAATAGCCTCTGAAGAATACTTTATTCTGGATGAATTTTACGGAATTTTGCATAACTGCTAAACGTAAGAGATGGACAAAAACTTACCACAAAAAAATGTAGAGCACGTTAAAACACACAATTTATGTTATAAGCATTTTTTTTCGTGTAGTTGCTCGTTTTTGAGACATTCCTTGTTATTGGTTTCAGCTTTAAAAAACGACACTTTTCTCATACAGGAATTTGTCAACTCGTGTCCATACAAACAAAGGAATTTCAGTCACATAGCAACCAGCTTTTGACTATCACTTTAACCTATGGTACTCCCTTATTTCACTTCTACTTACAAGGAAGCAAGTAATAAGACTATTTCTGCTAATTTGTTCTCGATTAGCATGAAGTAATTAGAAGCATAAGCTTTTTAACAACAATTTGTTGCAGAGATGTAGAGAAAGTCATGTGAATGGAACATCAGATTTTTACTTTCTCTACACGTACTATGCACATAGTGTATAGAGAAGGTATTGTATTGCACCTAAAAATTCGATACCGAGATTTCACCGGAAATAAATGTTTTGGTCCCCTGAATCCAAAAAAAGCAGTTTTTGGAACAAGGTCCGTGTGTGTGTGTGTGTGTGTGTGTGTGTGTGTGTGTAACGAAAGGTCCGTTAAATACCAAACTTGGTATTTAAGTTTGGTATCTTCCAAGGATGTGACACGAAGATTTTCAAGAAAATCCCTCCACCCCAAACTACCCTTTACATGGAAAAAAACGTTTGAAACTTTTGATTTTCTTAAAAATCGCTCTAATGATTTTGATTAAAATATCGTATATTAAGGATATTTACCTGAAAAATAAAATGTAGATATATCTTGAATTTTCTGGGACTAGCCTCTGAAGACCTCTTCATTCTGGATCATTTTAATGACTTTTGCATAACTAGTAAACCGTAATAGATAGACAAAACTTACTACACAGAACATGTAGATCACGATAAAACACACAATTTATGCTATATATATTCGAGGAATTGGCCGTTTAGGGATAAACTTTTCTCATACAGGAACTTGTCACCGCCTGGCCACGCAAAGAAACAGAATTCAATCCCATAGCAACCACATTTTAAAACATTTAGTGTATTCCCTTGTTTCTCTTCTACTTACAAAGGAACTTCTGCTAATATTTTAGCATTAAATAGATAGAAGCATAAGCTTTTTAACAATAATTTGTCACGGAGATGTAGAGAAAGTCGTGTGACCCTAGCACATCAGATGTACATACTTGCCAGAGAAAGTAAAAAGTATATTACTATCATTCTTTCGTCGGTTTACAGTCAATTATGTATCTATTTCATTGCAGTTTTTCTTATAGCTACAGAAGTTTTCAGTCTCGATTCAAAGCCTCTATAGATTCGTTAAGATGGGATCAACATAGATAAAATGTGAACAACGCCCATGGCCAAGCTTATTTCATAATTTTAACTAATATTATAGTGTAAATTGAAAAATCCGATGTCTTAAACTCACATGACTTTCTGTAGCTACTCTACAAATAAACTTCTTACAAAATCTTCTTCTTTCTACTAATTGAGATAAACATTAGCAGAATGTTCTTATTACTTAGTTCCTTATAAGTAGAAGGGAACTAAAGAAATGCGCTATGCTAAAGTGATAGTCGAATGTTTTAAAAACTATCGCTTTGCGATTGTCATTGCTAATCGCTTCTTTGCTTGGCCAGGGTAAAACAAAAGAAAAACGGACACTTCATCTCTGAGAAAAGTATAAGTACTTTACAATTGAAACCAATAATCTTGGAAATGGTGATCTTTACAACAAAAATGCAAAATTGTATACTTAAACGAGATGTACCGTTTTCAGGTAGTAAGGTTTTGTCTATCTCTTATGGTTTAACCGTTATGCAAAAATCAACCAGGATAAAATGCTCTTTAGAGACTATTTCCAGAAAATTCAAAATATACATTTTATTTGTATTATGGATACATTTAATATACGGCATTTTTTTATCAAAATCATTATATCTATTTTTGAGAAATACAAAACTTTCAAAACATTGTCCATATAAAGGCTTGTTTGAGGTGGAGGGATTTTCTTGAAAATCATCTTGTCGCATCCCTGGTAGACAATAAACTTAAATACCAAGTTTGGTATTTAACGTACTTTTAGTTTTTGAGCTATCGTGATCACAGACACACACGAACCTTTTTCTAAAAAACATTTTTTTTATACAAGGAGTCTCAAAAATGTATTTCCGGTGAAATCTCGGTATGGAATTTTTAGGTGCAATACAATACCTTTTCTATACACTATGTACATAGTACGCGTAGAGAAAGTAAAAAACTGAACTAGGTCCTTGCAAGCTAATTTTAGTAATATTATAGGTGTAGATTGAGAGTATTTAAGAAGTAAAGGTGGCCTCACCAGCAAACAATTGATTTAGGAAGCTCCACTGAGACGGGCAGAAGCCGTAGTAAAAGTTTTACTTCCCTAGCTTTAAAAGCAAAAGAAACACACGCCTGCTACATCTGTTCTTCATGGGGCCTTGAATTTGACAAGCATAGCTGTTAGTTATAGCATGGAGGGCGGTTCTAATGAGTACCAATGTTAGACAAAAAACATCTAACGTTATCTACTTCATACACATCGAGAAAAAATTAGCACAAATAGTCTTGCTGCTTGCTTTATTGTAAGTAGAAGCGAAATAAGGGAGTACCATAGGTTAAAGTGACAGTCAAAAGCTGGTTGCTGTCACTGAAGTTCCTTTGTTTGTGTGGACCCGAGTTGACAAATTCCTGTGTGAGAAAAGTATAGGTTTTTCAAAGCTGAAACCAAAAACAAGGAATATGAAAAAAAAACGATCAACTCGACTAAGAAAATGTATATGACATAAATTGTGTGTTTTAAAGTTGTGTGTTTTTGTTTATCTCTTACGGTTTACTAGTTAAGCAAAATTCATCCAAACTAAAGAGGCTATTCTCAGAAAACTCAAGGTATACATTTTATTTGTTAGGTAAATATACGAAATGCCAATCAAAAGCTTTACAACTATGTTTGAGAAAATAAAAATGTTCCTTGTAAAGGGAGCGAGGATTTTCTTCGTATTGCATCCAAGAAAGATACTCAACTTAAATACCAAGTTAGGTATTTAAAGGACGTTTCGTTTTTTAACTATGCTGCCCATACACGCACACACGGCCATTTTTCTAAAAAGTCTTTTTTTCGAATTCAGGGGGATCTAAAACAAATATTTCCGGTGAGATCTCGGTATTGAATTTTTGGGTGCAATGCAATACATTATGTGTATAGTACGTGTAGAGAAAGTAAAAAAGCATTTTTAGAAAAATGTCCTAGTGTGTGTGTGTCCGTGAACACAACAACAAGTGGGTAAAATACTAAGCCTCGCATTTAAGTTCAGTATCTTCCAAAGATACGCCACGGAGATCCTAAAAGAAAAAAAAAATCCCCCCACCCAAAACTATCCTTTACATAGAAAACTGTTTGAAAATTTTGATTTTTCTCAAAAATGGCTCTAACGATTTTGATCAAAATATCGTATATTAAAGATAGTTACCTGACAAATAAAATGTATATCTTGAATTTTTTGGGAATAGCCTTTGAGGACTTCTTTATTATGGATGCAATTTGCAGAATTTTGCATAACTGAAAAACGGTAAGAGACAGACAAAAGCTTACCACACAAAAATGTAAATATCGTTAAAACACAACATATAAGTCATATGTTTTTGCTGTAGATCTGACCGTTTTCTAGATATTCATTCTTATGATTTTTATCTTAAACGGGGCCATTCAAAGCGAACTGAACTTCAATTGTTTCACATACCGACCGGCTTTAGTCTGTGTATTTCCTTATTTCCCTTCTATTCATAAGGAAACAAGTAATAAGACTATTTCTGTTAATGTTTATCTTGATTAGCTTTAAGTAGATACAAGAATAATCTTTTGTAAAAAATATTTGTTTGTGGAATAGATATATTTCCGGTGAGATCTCGGTATTGAATTTTTGGATACATACAGTACTTCTGTATACACTACGTACATAGTACGTGTAGAGAAAGTAAAAATGAAATGTATATGTTGAATTTGCTATAAATAGCCACTGAAGACCTCTTCATTCTGGATGACTCTTGTATAACTGGTAAACATACAAACATTTACTGCACAAAAAATGTAGATCTCGATAACACACAATTTACTTCAAATATTTTTTTTTACCCCTGAGCATACAAGAAGAACGAATTTCAACTCATCACATAACGACCAGCTCTTGAAATATTGGACTATTTGCTTTCAACCTAGAAGGAAGTAGCAAGACAATGTTTATCACCATTAGCATGAAGTACATAGTGTTGAAGAATAGGAGGAGAAAGCCATGTGAATGCAATACTTGACATTGTTTTAGTGCAGCAGATTTAATATAATAAGCACGCTGGAACATTAGAAGGCCGTGAAACAAGCAACATTAAAGTATCGTGGGTTCACATAAGTTTTAAAGAATGCCATAGAGTTTGTTAACTTCGTTGCAAGAGGTCGTAATAACAGTTAAAAATGCATCTTTATCAGTCGTCGTAAAGTTTTATCGCTCGGGACGAGTGAGCGGACAGACGGAGAAGTGCAGCTGTGGGAGTAATGCCAGATTTCATTGTTTCGCCTGGAATATTTAAGCCCGTATAAAACCTGACCGCTCTCGCATGTTGTGCGTCACATTCCACACATCAGTTGCCTTGTAAAGCTCGGTCCGGGGTCTCACAGAGCGGTCTCTACAGCCCGTTTCGAAACGTGTTCCACTATCTAGCATTGCTCACTGCCTGGACTCGATCAGTTTCTGTTTTACTTTCTGTAGCCCGCATGACCAAAGTATATAGTGGATAGACAATGTATTGCATTCCACCCAAAATTTCGATACCGACATTTCAAGACGTTTTAGGGTCTCCTGTATCTAAAGCAAGTACTTTCAAAAAAGGTCTGTTTGTGTCTCTGAACACGATAACTCAAAAACGAAAAGTCGGCAAAATACCAAACTTGGTATTTAAGTTTAGCACCTTCCGGGGATGCGACACGAAGATTTTTTAAAAAAAAAATCCCCCACTATACACTACCCTTACGTTGGAAAATTTTTCGAAATTTTTGATTTTCCAAAAAAATGGCTCTAACGATTTTGAGTAAAATATCGTATATTTTACATATTTAACTGACAAATAAAATATATATATTGAATTTTCCGGGAATAGCCTATGAAGAATACTTTATTCTGAATGAATTTTCCGGATTTTAGCATAACTGCTAAACCGTAAGAGACGGACAAAAACTTACCACACAAAAAATGTAGAGTATATTAAAACACACAATTTATATTACATACTTTTTTTCGTAGAGTTGATCGTTTTTGAGATATTCCTTGCTATTGGTTTCAGCTTTAAAAAACTTATACTTTTCTCGTAAAGGAATTTGTCAACTCGTGTCCATACAAACAAAGGAATTTCAGTCACACAGCGACCAGCTTTTGACTATCACTTTAACCTATGGTATTCCCTTATTTCTAGTTAAAGCGGTCGTTAAACACTACAAAAAAAAAAAAAAAAAAAAAAAGGCCACTTATTTCGCTTCTACTTACAAGGAAGCAAGTAATAAAACTACTTCTGCTAATTTTTTGTCGATTATCATGAAGTAAATAGAAACATAAGCCTATTAACAATACTTTTTGGATTCAAGGGACCCAAAACATGTATTTGCATTGAAATCTGGATACTGCATTTTGGGTGGAATACAATACTTTCTGTATAGGCAGGAGTTAGAAGATATAAACTGTTTGTGTCCTGCAGCTGTGGTGAAGACACGTGGAAACAGAGACGGTACTTGTGTTCTCTAGAACAGAGAGCGCTTTTGTTAGATCATAGGCTCATCTCACTGACAGGAGCAGCAGCATCCGTCACCACCACCTGCACCAGTTTACTATATCAATAACGTATTTGGCCATATCTTATGCTCACAACACTTTATCTACCTATTCTACTTCTCACAAGAGCTTATGCTTTTATTTACTTATTGCTAATTGAGAAAAATTAGCAGAAATAGTCTTATTACTTGCTTCCTTGTAAGTAGAAGCGAAATAAGGGAGTAGCATAGGTTAAAGTGATAGTCAAAAGCTGGTTGCTATGTGACTGAAGTTCCTTTCTTTGTATGGACAGAAGTTGTCAAACTCCTGTATGAGAAAAGTTTTTTAAAGCTGAGACTAAAAACAAGGAATATCTTACAAACGATCAACTCCACGAAAAAAATGCATATAACATAAATTGTGTGTTTTAATGTAGTCTACATTTTTTGTGTTTTAAGTTTTTGTCCATTTCTTACGGTTTAGCAGTTATGCAAAATTACGTAAAATTCATCCAGAATAAAGTGATCTTCAGAGGTTATTCCCAGAAAATTCAAGATATACATTTTAGTTGTCGTGTAAATATCTTTAATATATATCATTTTAATCAAAATAGTTAGTGCCATTTTTGAGGAAATCTTAATTTTCGAAAACAGTTCCATGTAAAGGTTAGTTGGGGGTGGGGGATTTTCTTGAAAATCTTCATGTCGCATCCTTCGAAGATACTAAACTTAAACACCAAGTTTGGTATTTTACCGACTTTACGTTTTTCAGTTATCGTGTTCACAGACAAACACACACGGAGCTTCTTGTGAAAATGCTTTATACCTTCTCTAGCCCCGTATGTACAATGTGCATAGGTATAGAGAAGGTATTGTTTTGCACCCAAAAATTCAATACCGAGATTTCACCGGAAATACATGTTTTGGGTCCCCCTGAATCCAAGAAAAGCATTTCTGGAAAAAGGTCCTTGTGTGTGCGTGTGTGTGGCTGTGGACAGCATAGCTCAAAAACGAAAAGACCCTTAAGTACCAAATTTGGCATTTAAGTTAGGTATCTTCCAAGGATGCGACACGAAGATTTTCAAGAAAATCCCCACCCCAACTACCCTTTATATGAAACTTTTTTCGAAAATTTTGATTTCCTCCAAAATGACTGTAGAGATTTTGATTGAAATATCGTACATTAAAGATATTTACCTGACAAATAATATGTATATTTTGAATTTTCTGGGAATAGCCTCTGAAGACTACTTTATTCAGGATGAATTTTACGGAATTTTGTATAACTGCTAAATCGTAAGAATTTGGCATTTAAGTTAGGTATCTTCCAAGGATGCGACACGAAGATTTTCAAGAAAATCCCCACCCCAACTACCCTTTATATGAAACTTTTTTCGAAAATTTTGATTTCCTCCAAAATGACTGTAGAGATTTTGATTGAAATATCGTACATTAAAGATATTTACCTGACAAATAATATGTATATTTTGAATTTTCTGGGAATAGCCTCTGAAGACTACTTTATTCAGGATGAATTTTACGGAATTTTGTATAACTGCTAAATCGTAAGAGATGGACAAAAACTTACCACACAAAAAATGTAAAGCACATTAAAACACACAATTTATGTTATATAATTTTTTTCGTGGAGTTGTACATTTTTAGATTGTTATTGGTTTCAGCTTTGAAAAAACATACTTTTCTCATACAGGAATTTGTCGACTCCTGTGCTTACAATCAGCTTTTGACTATCACTTTAACCTATGCTATTCCCTTATTTCGCTTCTACTTACAAGGAAGCAAGTAATAAGACTATTTGTGCCAGATTAGCATGAAGTAAATATAAGCATAAGCTTTTTAACAATAATTTGTTGCAGAAATGTAGAGAAAGTCGTGAGAATGGAACACATCAGAATGTTTCACTTATACAACCGCGTTTAACATGTAAAGTGTTATCGGGGGCATTGCATTAGAAACAACTCTTTGTCTCTAGGTTCTTTACGTTGCATTTTAAACATTTTATTTTCCTCAAACATTCACTCTCATATACATACTTTCAGACTCTGTGGGGGATAGGGAAAAATTCTGATTAAAGAAAAATGCCCCTCCTCAGCCGGGGATCGAACCCGGGACCTACGGATGAGAAGTCAGTTCGCTGACCAGTTAGATATTATTTATTATTGCTTTGAGTTTTAAAATACTTGCTCATATGGGAATTTGTGAAAGAAACGGATTTCATACATACGGCTTTTAAAACATTTGACTATCACATTTGTCTAGTGTATTCACTTATTTCCCTTCTACTTATAAGAAAGCAAGTAATAAGACTATTTCTGTTAATCGATCAGCATGAAGTAAAGAGAAGTATAAGCCTTTTAACAATAATTTGTTACAGAGAAATGAAGTAAATAGAAGAATAAGCTTTTTAACAATAGTTTGCAGAAGAGAATGTGACTACAAACGCACAACGTACTATATATTAATTTCCGATGCTCCGTGCGTTACAGGAAGTAGCAATTCCGTGAAATATCTAACCTTGTTATTTCCATTTATGAACATGACCAGGTTAGGAAATGTACAGTACTGGTAAGTAATGTGCGTGCCGACCGGTCAAACACACCACTATCGAATTTAAACCAAATTTCCATTTAGTTCCTTAATGGGAGCTGCCAAATCATTACACACATTTACAAACCACAAAAATCAACTTTACATGTCCTGAAAATATTCACATGTTTTGTAATATTCTCTTTTGTCTAGAATGTTCTAAAAGAAGCAACTTACTAAACGTTTATACAGGATGTTTCAAAATGCGATGTGAACGTTGTTGTTGAGATTCATATGTGATATGGAATGGTTATTTGTGATACAACTGGAAAAATCTGATGTGTTCCATTCACATGACTTTCTCTACATCCTGCAACAAATTATTGTTAATAGCTTATGCCTCTATTTACTTCATGCTAATCGAAAAAAAATTAGTAGAAATAGTCTTATTACTTGCTTCCTTGTAAGTAGAACCGAAATAAGGGAGTACTATAGGTTAAAGTGATAGTCAAAAGCTGGTTGCTGAAGTTCCTTTGTTTGTATGGACAGCAGTTCACAAAGCCCTGTGTGAGATACGTTTTTTAAAGCTGAAACCAAAAAACAAGGAATGTCTCAAATGCGATCAACTCCATGAAAAAAATGCATATAACATAAAATGTGTGTTTTAAAGTGCTCTACATATTTTGTGAGGTAAGTTTTTCTCCATCTCTTTCAGTTTAACAGTTATGTAAAATTCCGTAAAATTCATCCAGATTAAAGTAGTTTTCAGAGGTTATTCCCAGAAAATTCAAGATATACATTTTATTTGTCAAGTAAATATCTTTAATATATATTTTAATCAAAATCGTTAGCCATTTTTGAGAAAATCAAAGTGTGCGAAAACTGTTCCATGTAAAGGGTAGTTTGGGGTGGGGGATTTTTCTCAAAATCTCCGTGTCGCATCCCTGGAAAATACTAAACTTAAATACCAAGTTTGGTATTTTACCAACTTTTCGTTTTTGAGTTATCGTCTTCACAGACACAAAAATGCCTCTAACGGTTTTGATTAAAATATCGTATATTAAATATATTTACCTGACAAATAAAATGTATATCTTGAATAAGCTCTGAAGACTACTTTATTCGGGGTGAATTTTACGGAATTTTGCATAACTGCTAAACCGTAAGAGATGGACAAAAACTTACCATACAAAAGTAGAGCTCGTTAAGGCACACAATTTATGCAATGTACTTTTTTTTTTTTTTTTTTTTTTTTTTTCGTGGAGTTGATCGTTTTTGAGATATTCCTTGTTTTTAGTTTCAGCTTTGAAAAACATATACTTTTCTCATACAGGAATTTGTCAACTGCTGTCCATACAAACAAAGGAACTTCAGTCACATAGCAACCAGCTTTTGACTATCACTTGAACCTATGGTATTCCCTTATTTCGCTTCTATTCACAAGAAAGCAAGTAATAAGACTATTTCTGCTAATTTTATCTCAATTAGCATGAAGTAAATAGAAGCTTAAACTTTTTAACAATAATTTGTTGCAGGATGTGGGGAAAGTGAATGTAACACATTACTTTGTTTCTCAACTTAATCTCCAGAAAGGCTAATACATTTGTCATATTGGTGTTCTAATTTAGTTAAACCATCTCTGTAGTGCGATTTATCAAGGTCCTCAAAGTAGCTGTTTACCGCATCAATGACCTCCTCGTTGTTGTGAAATCTTCGTCCTCCAAGACATTGTTTGAGGTTTGGGAACAGGTTTTAGTCACTGGGTGCTAGATCTGGTGAGTAGGGTGGATGTTCAAGCAATTCCAACTTTAATTCGCACATTTTCCCCATTGCAATGACTGAACGATGGGCATTGCCGTGATGAAATAAGATTGTTTTTTTTGACAAATGAGGCCTTTATCTTTTCACCACATCACTCAAACGTTGCAGCAAGTCTGCGTAGTAGTCACCAGTGATACTTTTACCCTTTTCCAAGTAATCAATAAAACTATTTCGCTGTGCTTCCCAGAAAACACTCGCCATAACCTTATTAGCTGTCAAAATTGACTTTGCCTTTTTTGGAGTTGGTTCACCTGACGCAATCCAACATTTTGACTGTGATTTACTTTCTGGAGTGTAGTGATGTATCCAAGTTTCATCCATGGTAATAAGCCGTTTCAAAAATTCACTGGGATATTTATGGTAGAGCTCCACATTATTAACAGAAACAGGTTTTCTTTGCGCTTTTTTTCAGGTGTCAACAAATGCGGCACAGACCTTGTGAAAGCCCAAATCATTACTTAACATATTACCTGCACGTTTCTTTTATGTGTTTACAGCCTCTGCTATCTGAAACAACTTTAATCTGCGGTCTTCCAGTACTAAACGATGATTTTTTTCAATGATCTCTGGAGTTGTCACTTCTACAGGGCGTCCAGAGCGAGGCTCATCACTAGTGCTCGTACGTCCCATTTTAAACTCTGCAACCCACCTTTTAATCATTGAATATGAAGGGGCAGAGTCTTTCAATGTACTGTCCATTTCCTCCTTGATTTCTTTAGGCGTTAAGCCTTTCAAATGGAAGTATTTAATCACTGCTCGTTTTTCCAAATGCTCCATTTTCGTGAAAACTCTAAAGTTGTCTTGTTTAAAATGCTGTCATTCGAAAACTAAACAAGCTATTGAACTGTAACTATGGTGTAGTGGCGCCATATCTGTGTGAGGGTGACCCTAGCAAGTCGCAGTGTCTAGATGCCTTCTACATGGCAGAAATGAGAAGAACCCTGTATCCAGAAGATACGCTCTCAGCATAACAAACACCTTGATGTGTGGACAGGAAAACAAGCTGAGAGAGAGACAATAGCCGTTACTGCAGCATCCTGTAGGTCACTTCCTGGCAGAGAGGTCACGATACGGATCGTACATCCCCAATATGTCATCGGCCTGCTGGCTTTGTGGTTTTGTGGTCACACTGACCAGTCTACACACCTCCTCCTACTTCAACACGATCCCTAACTCATGCTTAAATACAAAATATGTATGTGTTACATGTTAAAAAGGGTATTCTTCTGTCTACTTCATGCTAAACGAGATAAACATTAACAGAAATAGTCTTATTACTTGCTTCCTTGTAAGTAGAAGGGGGATAAGGGAATATACTAGACTAAAATGATAGTCAAATGTTTTAAAAGCTGGTTGCTAAGGGAATGTCATTGAAATTCCCTTATTTACATGACCAAGAACGACTTCCTGTTTGAGAAAAATTATTTATTTTAAAATTAAAACCAATAATAACGAATATCTCGGAAATAGTTACACTTAGAAAAAAAAATGTTTATGCCATAAACTGTGTTTTAACCCATTAACTGCAAAAATTATTTGCTGTTGAGTTTTTTGAAGACAACACCATTTTATTAATGACTGAAGTCAAAATATTAAAAAAACAGAATGTGTTGGCAAAACATACATTAAAAGGTGAACTTTTAACTTTATTTTGCACATGTTCTAATGCATACAGTTGCTCATACTATTGTATTTGAAATGGAGCAAAACACATATGATGAAGTGGAGGTTGTGGTGGTTTTCTTCTTGGATCAAATCGCATTTTGGTACCTACCTCTGCGCCTTGGAGAGGATTCAGTGTCCTTGCCAATAGATACACAATTAGGTTTATCTATAGGATTTGCAATGTCTATCATTAGCCCCCACCACTTCTTACAGCGGATTGTGATGCGGTGCAGGGAAATTTGCTTATATACAAGATCAAGCCCTTCCACACCTAGCTCAAGAATTAAAACGGGTAATGGGTTGACTAGATCTAATTTTTGTGTAGTGTACAGTTTAGAAATTATAAAAATCTGATGTGTTCCATTCACATGGCTTTCTCTGCATCAAATTATTGTTAAAAAACTTATGCTTCTATTTACTTCATGCTAATCAAGAAAAATTAGCAGAAATAGTCTTATTACTTGCTTCCTTGTAAGTAGAAGCGAAATAAGGGAGTATAATAGGTTAAAGTGATAGTCAAAAGCTGGTTGCTATGTGACTGAAGTTCCTTTGTATGTATATACAGCAGTTGACTAATTCCAGAAAAGTATAAGTTTTATAAAGCTGAAACCAAAAACAAGGAATATCTAAAAAACGATCAAATCCACTGTATATAGCATAAATTGTGTGTTTTAACGTGCTCTACATTTTTTGTTTAGTAAGTTTTTGTCCATTTCTCACGGTTTAGCAGTTGTGCAAAATTTATCCAGAACAAAGTAGTCTTCATAGACTATTCCTAGAAAACTCAATATATACATTTTTTTGTGAGGTAAATATCTTTAATATACGATATTTTAATCAAAATCGTTAGAGTCGTTTTTGAGAAAATCAAAATTTTCAAAAATTTTTCCATGTAAGGGGTAGTTTGGCGCGAGGGGATTTTTCTCAAAATCTTCGTGTCACATCCCTGGAAGATACTAAACTTAAATATTAGGTTTGGTATTTTACCGACTTTTTGTTTTTGAGTTATCGTGTTCACAGACACACACGGACCTGTTTCTAAAAAATTTTTTTTTTTTTTTTTTTTTTTTTTTTTTTAAGGATACAAGGGACCCTAATCCGGTGAAATCTCGGTATCGAAATTTTGGGTGGAGTGCAATACCTTCTCTTTACACTATGTGTATAGTACGTGTAGAGAAAATAAAAATTTATATCTCACAAACTCTGTGTTTTAACTAGATCTATTTTTTTTTTTTTTTTTTGTGTGTACCAGTTATATAAAATTCATTCAGAATGAAGAGGTCTTCAGAGGCTATTCAAGATATACATTTCGTTTGTTATAAAAATATAGTAAATATGTGATATTTTAACCCAAATGGTTAAGCTTTTTGAGAGATTTAACATTTTCAAAAAATATTCTAGATAAGGTTGGGGTATTTTCCTAAATGTCTCTTCCTTGGAAAGTACTGAATTTAGGTCACTCTTCGTTTTTACTTTCTGTACATGGTACGTAGGTAGAGAAGGTATTGCATTCCACCCAAAAATTCGATACCGAGATTTCACCGCAAATATATGTTTTAGGGTCCCCCCGTATCCAATAAAAGCATTTTCAGAAAAAGGTCCGTGTGTGTGTCCGTATGTTTGTGAACACGATAACTTAAAATAGAAAAGTCACTAAAATACCAAAGTTGGCATTTAAGTGTAGTATCTTACAGGGATGCGACACGAAGATTTTGAGAAAAATTCCCCCACCCCAAAGTACCCTTTACATGGATTTTTTTTCTCGAAAATTTTGATTTTTTGAAAATGTGGTTCTAACGATTTGGATTAAAATATCTATATTAAAGATATTTTCCTGACAAAAAAAATGTATATCTTGAATTTTCTGGGAATAGCCTCTGAAGACCTCTTTATTCTATGACTTTTACGGAATTTTACATAACTACTAAACCGTAAGAGATGGACAAAAACCTAGCACAGAAAAAATATAGAGATATTTCTTGTTATTGGTTTCAGCTTTGAAAAACTTATACTTTTCTCATACAGGAATTTGTCAACTCCTGTCCATACAAACAAAGGAACTTCAGTCACATAGCAACCAGCTTTTGGCTTTCACTTTAACCTATGGTACTTCCTTATTTCCCTTCTGCTTCCAAGGAAGCAAGTAATAAGACTACTGCTGCTAATTTTTTCTCGATTAGCATGAAGTAAATAGAAGCATAAGCATTTTAACAGTAATTTTTTGCAGAGACGTAGAGAAAGTCAAGTGATTGGAACACATCAAATTTTCGTCTATGTGTTACGGTTTACCAGATATGCAAAATTGTGTGTATCATAAACGGTTTCCGACATATTGTTTGTTATGATGCAAAGAGTATGGAATTTGAAAGGTAGGGCACATGTGATACTGCGAGAGGTGTATCGAGTATCAGGAAACTGGACACCTTTCTGTGGTAACATTGAGCGTGTGCTACACACAATCGATATCAACGGAAATGAAGTCGCACATCTTTAGACCGACGTCAGCCTACCGGGAACAAAGGATTCACTCTTTATAATCAAATCAACCGACAGCGCAAGCAAACACTGTCTGTCTGTCTGTCTTATTATTAAACGTCACAGAAAGAAAATACAGTCCCGGACTAACAACATCAGCCCGCATGCTTTTTCAAAATATCATACACCATCATCCCGATTAAAAAAAAAAAACAGATGTGATCCATTCACATGACTTTCTCTACATCTCTGCAACAAATTATTGTTAAAATGCTTAAGCTTCTATTTACTTCATGCTAATCGAGAAAAAATCAACAGAAATAGTCTTATTGCTTGTTACCTTGTAAGTAGAAGCGAAATAAGGGAGTACCATAGGTTAAAGTGAAAGCCAAAAGCTGGTTGCTATGTCACTCAAGTTCCTTTGTTTGTTTGGACAGAAGTTGACAAATTCCTGTATGAGAAAAGTATAAGGTTTTGAAAGCTAAAACCCCTAATACGGAATATCTCAAAAACCATCAACTCTACGAATGTGTAGTAAGTTTTTGTCCATCTCTTACGGTTTACCAGTTATGCAAACTTACGTAAAATTCAACCACAATAAAGTAGTCTTCAGAGGCTATTCCCAGAAAATTCAAGATGTACATTTTATTTGTCAGGTAAATATCTTTAATACAGATATTTTAATCAAAATCGTTAGAGCTATTTTTAAGAAGATCAAAATTGTCAAAATGTTTTCCATATAAAGGGTAGTTTGGGTTGGGGGGATTTTTATGGAAATCTTCTTGTCGCACCCTTGGACGATAAAAAACTTAAAATACCTAGTTTGGTATTTAACGGTCTTTTCGTTTTTGAGCTAAGCTACACACAGACGGTCAGACAGACAGACAGAAGGACCCATAACATGTATTTCTGGTGAAATCTCAGTATCGAATAGACAATACCTTGTCTAGAGAAAGTAAAAACATTTCTGTTAATGTTCACATTGATTAGCGTGAGTATATGGAAGAATAGTTTGTGGCAGAATAGGTAGAGAAAGTCATGTGAATACTACACGTCCGAGTTTTTGTGCAATGTGCTATTTTTGCTTTGTCAAAACTTGAGCCGTTCTCGCGATGTCATGGCAACTGTATGGAATATCAGAGCTAGCCATTTAAATATTTCACTGTCACTATCCTCTCCTGTCTTCCATTCACATCAATTTCTCTACATCTCTGCCTTCTATTTACTTCAAGCTAATCGAGAAAAATTAACAGAAATAGTCTTATTACCGCTTCCTTGTAAGTAGAAGCGAAGTAAGGGAGTACCATAGATTAAAGTGACAGTTGCTATGTGACTCAAGTTCCTTTGTTTGTATGGACACGAGTTGACAAATTCTTGTACGAGGTAAGCATAAGTTTTTCAAAGCTGAAACCAATGATAACGAATACCTCAAAATCGATCAACTCCGCGAAAAAAATGTATATAATATAAATTGTGTGTTTTAATGTGCTATATAGTTTTTGTATAGTAAGTTTTTGCCTATCTCTTACGGTTTACCAGTTATGCAAAATTCATTAAAAATCATCCAGAATAAAGAAGTCTTTTGAGGCTATTTCCAGAAAATTCAAAATATACAATTTATTTGGCAAGCAAATATCTTAGAAATACAAGATTTTAATCGAAATCGTTAGAGCCGTTTTTAAGAAAATAACAATTTTCGATTTTTTTCCATGTAAAGTGTAGTTGCGGGCGGGGGGATTTTCTTGAAAATCTTCGTGTCGCATCCTTGGAAGATACTATCCTTAAATACCAAGTTTGGTTTTAAACGGTATTTTCGTTTTTGAGCTATGCTGCCCACAGACACACACACACACACACACACACACACACACAGACAGACACACGGACATTTTTCTAAAAATGCTTATTTTTTTTTTTTTTGATTCAGGGGGTCTCCGTTGAAATCTCGGTATCGAATTTTTTACTGCAATACAATATCTTCTCTATACACTATGTACTTAGTACGTATAGAGAAAGTAAAACGGATTTTAGAAACATGTCCGTTTGTGTGTCTGTGGGCAGTATAGCTCAAAAAAGAAAAAGTCAGTTAAATACGACACGAAGATTTTCAAGGAAATTTCCCCACCCACCAACTGCCCTTTACGTGCAACATTTTCTGAAAAGTGGCTCTAACGACTTTTATTAAAATGTCATATGTTTAAGAGCTTTTCATGATAAACGAAATGTATATCTTGAGTAGCCTCTGAAGATGTCTTCATTCTGGATAATATTTGTATAACCGGAAAACAGTAGGAGATAAGCAAAAAATTGCTACACAAAAAATGTAGAGCTCATTAAAACACAAAATTCATGTGGTATACATTTTTTGTAGACTTAACCGTTTTCGATATATTCTGAGTTATACGTTTTAATTTTAAGATACGTAAACTTTACCCAAACGGGTACTCCTAGCAATGTCAATTGGTTCGCTTTGCGACCGGTTTTTATCCCAGTGTATTGCCTTCTACTCACAAGGAAGCAAGTAATAAGACAATTTCTCTTAGTGTTTATCTTGGCGTGGATAAGATTATCAAACACTTGGATAAAGTCATGAGAGTAGAACACATCACATTTTTGGTGTAGTAAGCTTTTATTTATCTCCTACGGTTTACCTGTTATGCAAAAGTCGTCTTCCTAGAAAATTATGCATATACTTTAATTTGTCATAAAATACATTAAGTATTTGATATTTTAATCAACTTCGTTAGAACCATTTTTGAGAAAATCGAAAACTTCGATAATTCTTGCATGGTAGTTGGAGATAGATTTTCCTGAAAATATTAGTGTTGCACCCTTGAAAGTTACTGAACCAACTTTTCATTTTTACTTTCTCTACACGTACAGAGTGTATAGAGAACGTATTGCACTCCACCCGACAAGTCGATACCGAGATTTCACCGGAAATATAAGTTTTAGGGTCCCCTGTATAAAAAAAAAAGCATTTACAGGAAAAGGTCCGTGTGTCTGTGAACACGATAGCTCAAAAACGAAAAGTCGGTAAAATATCAAAGTTGGTATTTAAGTTTAGTATCTTCCTGGGATGCGACACGAAGATTTTGAGAAACCCCTCCCCCGCCTCAAACATGGAACTTTTTTTCGAAAATTTTGATTTTCTTATAAATGGCTATAACGCTTTTTATTAAAATATCCTACATTAAAGATATTTACCTGACAAATACAATGTGTATCTTGAATTTTCTGGGAATAGCCTCTGAAGACTACTTTATTCTGGATGTATTTTATATAACTGCTAAACCTGAAAGAGAGAGAGAGAGAGAGAGAGAGAGAGAGAGCGAGAGAATGTAGTTCTCGGCAAAATACACATTTACATCATTTACATTATGTTTTTTTTTTTTTTTTTTTGTTTTTTTTTTTGCAGATTTTTCCGTTTCCGAGAAATTCTTTGTTATTGGTTTCAGTTTTAGAACGCTTATATTTTTCTAAAATGGGAAGTCGTCATTCGTTTCATATCTCTTTTATTTTAATCCTGGCCCTTGCAGAGAAAACCGCACTTCAAAGCTTTAAAAACAATTGACTATCACTTTAGCCTAGTAGATTTCCTTATTTTACTGGTACTTACAAGGGAACTAAGTAATAACACGAATTCTTTTAATATGCAGTAGATAATTAGAAGTGAAATAAGGGAGCAGCATAGGTTAAAGTGAAACTCAAAAGCTGGTTGCTATGTGACTGATGTTCCTTTGTTTGTATGGACACGAGTTGACAAATTCCTGTATGAGAAAAGTATAAGTTTTTCAAAGCTGAAACAAAAAACAAGGAATGTCTCAAAAAGATCAACTCCACGAAAAAAATGTATAAGACATAAATTGTGTGCTTTGTCGTGATCTACATTTTTTGTGTAGTAAGTTTTTGTCCATCCCTTACGGTTTACCAGTTATGCAAAATTCAGTAAAAAGCATTCAGAATAAAGTAGTCTTCAGAGGCTATTCCCAGAAAATTCAAGACACACATTTTATTTGTCAGGTAAATATCTTTAATATAGGATATTTTAATCAAAATCGTTAGAACCATTTTTGAGAAAATCAAAATTTTCGATAAATTTTCCACGTAAAGGGTAGTTGGGGTGGGGGGGATTTTTCTCAAAATCTTCGGGTCGCATCCCTGGAAGATACCAAACAAATACCAAGTTTGGTTTTAAACGGTCTTTTCGTTTTTGAGGTATACTGTCCACACATGGACCTTTTTCCAAAAAAAAGCACTTATAGTCGTGTAGAGAAAGTAAAAAGATCAGTCTCAGTACGTTTGAAGGCTTAGCGAATCGTGTGGTAAAGTAGGCTGTCAAGAGATGTGCCAGCTATGACGTCATTAACAGCGGCCGTGTATAATTGGGTTTAGCTGGTCATGCCTGGAGTCAGTGGCGGATTATATTCCACATATTATAATGAGTGACATGCACAAGGACAGGAAGAGAAGTTTGCGTGCTTTATCTTTGGTAAACAAGTAGTGTCAGAGGCACGTGCTCAAGTACACTCATCGAGATTAATCGATATATCCATGTCTTCTTCGACTCTCATTCAAAATTCACTGCGCGGCCCTTTCACTAAAATTAGAACTACACGAATTCCGGCACCGCCGCGAGAGGAAATGCAAAAAATACTGACACCAGGGATATTTATATTTGCAATAACAATAGTTATAAACGTAGGTCAAGGTTGTCCGTTCCTCAAACGGCTTCCAAAGCAAATAAAACAGTCAACAACTTGCAAACTAGTTCTGTTTTACTCTCTCTACACATAGTGTATAGAGAGGTATTGTATTGCACCCAAAAATTCGATACCGAGATATATGTTCACCGGAAATATATGTTTTGGGGTCCCCTTGAATCCAAAAAAGCATTTTTAGACAAAGATCCGTGTGTGTCTACGTGGACAGCATAGCTCAAAAACGAAAAGAAGATAAGAAAATAACCCCCCAAAATGTTTGAAACTTTTGGTTTTCTCATAAATAGCTAACGAATTTGATTAAAATGCCGTAAATGAAACATAAAAAATAAAATGTTTATTTATCATTTTCCGGGAATAGCCTCTGAAGATCTCTTTATTCTGTAAGAGATAGAAAAAAATGCAAATCTCATTAAAACGCATAACTTGTCATATACATTTTTCTTGTAGGATTCACCATTGTCGAGATATTATTGTTATTTGTTTCATTTTACACTACTTAACTTTTCCAAACGGGATCATGCAAAGCGAACCGAATCTCAATTGTTTCTCATAGCTAACCTAATGCACGTATTCTATTTACAAAGAAGCAAGTAATAAGGATATTTCTGTTAATGTTTGTCTGGATGTAGATAAAAGAATAATATTTTGTATGAATAGCTTGTCTATGGAACAGTTAGAGAATGGAATACTTCACATTTTATCTGTTTGAAATCAAAGTGTTTCATTCACATGACGTCCTCTACATCTCTACAACAAATTATTGTTAAAAACTTTATACTTCTATTTACTTCATGCTAATCGAGAACAAATTAGCAGAAATAGTCTTATTACTTGCTTCCTTGTAGGTAGAAACGAAATAAGGGAGTACCATAGGTTAAAGTGATAGTCAAAAGCTGGTTGCTATGTGACCAAAGTTCCTTTGTTTCTATGGACACGAGTTGACAAATGTTTCTCAAAATCTTCGTGTCGCATCCCTGGAAGATACTGAACTTAAATATCAAGTTTGGTATTTTACCCACGTTTCGTGTTTGAGTTATCGTGTTCACAGGCACACGGACACACACGGACCTATTTCTGAGAATGCTTTTTTTTTGTTTGATATATTTCCGGTGAAATCTTGGTATCGAATTTTTGGGTGGAGTGCAATACCTTCTCTATACACTATGTACATAGTACGTATAGAGAAAGTAAAAAGATTTAGCTTCCACTTACAACGAACTAAGGAATAACACCATCTGCTGTTTATGTCAATTTGCATGAAGTAGAACAAGCTGTTTAACAATAACTTGTTACAGAGATGTATAGAAAAAGTCATATGAAGCAACACATAGGTTTTTTCTACGAAAACACTGAGGTTGGCAGAGAGCTGAATTTTTACTATCAAATTTTCTTACTACATACAACATAACCTGCTACCTTTAATATAACACACTTTTCCTTTTCTATTTATATTGTAAGTTTAAATCCTTCATTTAAATCTCTTCATTTTAGTTACTTTCTAAGAAAAAAATATAACTTTCGATACTTACAAGTAATTTTATACAAATACAAAATCTACCAACATTTACCTCTATTTTCCTTATAACTGCGCAAGAAATGTTCCTTTATTTACATGCATTGTTGAGTCCCGTTCCCATTGGCCGAGTTAGAGAAATGTATCATCTTTCCTCCAATGGCAACAGATGGCAATAAAATTCCAATGCAGCGCATTCTGCAAGTCTCTGCCCAAAGAATATAACGTTATAACCTTAATTCGATTACATTTTTTTTCTTCTAAACTGGTAATTACAAGACCTGGCAACTGGAAAGCATAATTAAAACTCGGACTATTATCAATGTCATGATTTTTAAACAGAAACCTAATCATTTGTTAATTTTACACTTCGACTATCAGAAAATGCATATCGATCTATGAAGTTGTCGATTATAAACAACATGGGAGCTACGAGAATAGATGTTTACTTTGACGCTGTCAATATTGTAAAATGCAAGTTTTGCATACTTGAAATGAAAGTTTGTCGGGTTGCATTACGGCAATTGACAGAATTATTGACAGCACCTGATAAAATATGACAGATACGCCTGTTACTTAAAATTGCTGGCGCCTTAATTGTTTACTTTATATATATATGCCAGACTTACCTTTCTGGTTTTCGTTGCTAGGCCGGCAGCATACGTCATCACCGAAACGCGTGTTAGTAACAAATTCACAAGGGGTAGCTGACACACTTCTACGCACAAAAACAACACATCACAATACGCACGAAAACTTTCACTCGGACTACACAGCTCGCAGCATTTGTTTTGAGTGCACACACACACCACAATTACCTGGTCAAAGTTGGCATTCACTGACAAGAACGGACTCATGCACTATTGTATTCCCCGTATATTGAACACCGTAAAACAGCGCCGGTAAAAATGCTTAACGATTTCTAACAACAGCAACAAAAACGATGGAAACAAGACCGACCGGTCCGTAGAAGAATGGAAAGGCGACTGACTTTCCCGCGTCTGTCACGTGAAGCTTCTGTATCTCGCCGATGGATGGCACTGGAGCCGCCCGTACAGTCCGAGTAAACAAAACACGTGCTCAACATATTTACGCTTAAACCGTCACGACATTGAAAACCCATCTTTGTGTTATAAACGTTGCATAGAAAGTTCAGAAATCAGAGAAAAATCTTATGCATTACATCCACATGACTTTCTCTACCCATGATCGTTAATGTCCGTGTATTATATACACATTATTCTTACGAAAGCTAATTTTTCTTATTTGCAGAAATAGTTACATTAGAAAATTCTTTAGAGACACAAGGGACATAGATGAAACCGAATATATGCTGCTTTTCCACAAAATTATCAGAAATAACTGAAGAGCGACAAAACTGATTTACGTGAAAAAAGATCGTTTTACTTTCTCTGCACGTACTATGTACATAGTGTATAGAGAAGATATTGCATTTCACCCAAATATTCGATACCGGTGTTTCACTGTAAATACTGGTATTAGGGTCCCCTGTATATAAAAAAAACATTTTTTTTTAGAAAAAGGTCGCGTGTGTGTCCGTGTGTCTGTGAACACGAAAGCTCAAGAACGAAAAGTCAGTAAAATACCAAACTTGGTATTTAAGTTTAGTATCTTCCAGGGATGTGATACGAAGATTTTGAGAAAAATCCCCCCACCCCAAACTACCCTTTACATGGAAAAATGTTTGAAAATTTTGATTTTATCAAAAAATGGCTCCAACCATTTTGACTAAAATACCGCATATTAAAGATATGTATATTGCAAATGAAATGTATATCTTGAATATTCTGGGAATAGCCTCTAAAGTACTCTTTATTCTGAATAAATTTTGCGTAACTGGTAAACCATATGAGATAGATAAAAACTTGCTACACAAAAAATGTAGATCACGTTAAAACACACAATTTATGACATGCGTGTTTTTCGTGAAATTGACCATTTATGAGATATTCCTTGTTATTAGTTTCAGATTTAAAATATTTAAACTTTTCTCATACGGAAAGTTAAATACTCCTGGCCCTGCATAGAAACGGATTTCAACAACTTGGCTACCAGCTTTTAAAAGATTTGACTATCGTTTTAACCTAGTGTATTCCACTTACAAGGAAACAGGTGATAAGACGAATTTTGCTAGTGTTTATCTCGATTGTCTATAAGGTATTTAGAAGAACGTGTGTGTGTGTTTTTTTAACAATAATTAGTTATAGCACAGTAGAGAAAGACATATGAATGGAACTTATCAGATTTTTTTTTTTTTTTTTTTTTTAAGAATTCAATTACTATGGTCATATCGGGGGTTTTAACTTGTGAAGTATTCTATATTAACTGTATCCATGATAACCATTAAACACATACACACATTCACTCTCACATAAATACTTCCAGAATCTGTGTGGCATAGGGAATAATTCTGGCTTAAGAAAAATTTCCCATCCCAATTAGTAATCGAACCCGGGACATCGGGGAGAGAAATCAGTTCGCTGACCACTTGACCGCGGAGACACAAGATCTACTATATCTACTTCGTGCTAATCGAGCTAAACATTAGCAAAATCATGAACCTTTAGTTCCTTGTCAGTAGAAGGGTGCTAAGGGAATAGTCAAACGATAGTTCAGCTGTTGCTATGCGACTGCCATTGAAATTCGCTTCTCTTTGCATGGAAAGGAGTAAAACAAAATGAACACGGACATTTTCTGTTTAACAATATTATTAAGTATTTTTAAATTAAAACGAGTAACAAGGAATGTTTCGGAAATGGTTAGCTCTACAATAAAAAACGTGTTTCATTCACATGACTTTCTGTACATATCTGCAACAATTATTGTTAAAAAGCTTGTGCTTCTATTTACTTCATGCTAATTGAGAAAAAATTAGCATATATAGTCTTATTACTTGCTTCCTTGTAAGTAGAAGCGAAATAAGGGAGTACCATAGGTTAAAGTGATAGCCAAAAGCTGGTTGCTATGTGACTGAAGTTCCTTTGTATGGACACGAGTTGAAAAATTCCTGTATGAGAAAAATATAAGTTTTTCAAAGCTGAAACCAAAAACAAGGAATATTTAAAAAACGATCAATTCCACGAAAAAAAATCTGATGTGTTACACTCACATGACTTTCTCTAGCTGCTCTACAAACCTCCTACGAAAGATTATTCTTCTTTGTACACAATGCTAATCGAGATAAACATTAGCAGAATGTTATTACTTAGTTCCTAATAAGTAGAAGAGAATAAGGGAGTGCACTATGCTAAAATGAATGTCAAATGTTTTAAAAGCTATCGTTATGCGATTGTCATTGTAAATCACTTCTTTGCTTGGCCAGGAGTAGGACAAAAGAAAAGTGGACATTTCCTGTCTGAGAAAAGTTTAAGTACTTCACAATTGAAACCAATAACAGGGAATATCTCAGAAAAGGTTCCCTCCACAACAAAAACGTAAAGGACATAAATTGTGTGTTTTGTCGTGATGCACATTTTTTGTGCAGTGAGCTTTTTTCTATCTCTTACGGTTTAGCGGTTAAGCAAAATTCATCCAGAATAAAGAGGTCTTCAGGGACTATTCCCAAAATATTCGAGATATGCATTTTATTTCGGATATAAATAGCTTTAATATACGGGATTTTAATCAAAACCGTTATAGCCATTTTTAAGAAAATCAAAATTTTCGAAATGTTTTTCCATGTAAAGGGCAGTTTGTGGTGGGGGGATTTTTTTTTTAAATCTTCGTATCGCATCCTTGGAAAATACTAAACCTAAATACCAAATTTGGTATTTAACGGTCTTTTCGTTTTGGGGCTATGCTGTCCACACACACACACACACACACACACACATGCTTTTTTCGGACTCAGGTGACCCCAAAACATATATTTCCGGTGAAATCTCGACATCGAATTTTTGGATGCATTACAATCAATATCTTCTCTAGCCTTATGTACATTGTACATATGGCGTTAGAGAAAGAAAAAATATATGGGGCATAAATTGCGTTTTTTGACATCTACACATCTCTTACGATCTAGCAGTTGCATAAAATGAGTCCAGAATAGAATTTCAGATGCGGTTCTCAGGAAATTCAAGATATACATTTTATTTCTCATGTGAATGTCTATAATATATGGTATCATAATTGTTAGCACCACTTTTGAGAAAATAAAAAAACATCGAAAACTTATCCAAGTAAAAGCTAGTTTGGGATGGAGGGACCTTCTTGAAAATCTTTATCATATTCTTGGAAGATGAATTTAAATATCAACTTTGGTATTTGAGTTATCGTGTTCACATACACACGTAAGTTTTTCCAAAAATAATTTATTTGGATACAGGGGGCCTCAAACGTGTATTTTCCGTGAAATATTGGTATAGAATTTTTGGGTGAAATGCAATATCTTCTCTAGCAATGTACCAAGTAGAGAAAATAAAAAATGACGTGAGTATTTAAATTGTGTTCTAATGAGATCTTTCCATGCACATAGTGGATAGAGAAGCTGTTGTATTCCACCCAAAAATTCGATACCGAGATTTCACTGGAAATACATGTTTTGGGTCCCCCTGAATCCAAAAAAAGCATGTTTAGAAAAATGTCCTTCTGTGTGTGTGTGTGTGTGTGTGTGTGTGTGTGCGGGCAGCATAGCTCAAAAACGAAACGACCGTTTAAAACCAAAACTTGGTATGTAAGATTGATATCTTCCCAGAATGCGACACGAAGATTTTCAAAAAAATCCCCATACCCCCAACTACCCTTTACATGGAACAAATTTCGAAAATTTTGATTTTCTTAGAAATAGTTCCAACGATTTCGCTTAAAACCTCTTATATTTAATCTATTTACTTGCCAAATAAAGTGTATATCTTGAATTTTCTGGGAATAGCCTCAAAATATCTGTTTATTCTAGAGGATTTTTATTGAATTATGTATAACTAGTAAAACGTAAGAGATAGACAAAAACTTACAACACAAAACATGTAGATCACGATAAAACACACAATTTATGTCATATAATTTTTTGATGGAGTTGATAGTTTTTTAGACATTCCTTGTTATTGGTTTTAGCTTTAAAAAACTTATACCTTTCTCATCGGCAAAGCAATTTGTCAACTTGTGTCCATACAAACAAAGGAACTTCAGTCATATAGCAACCAGCTTTTGACTATCACTTTAACCTATGCTACTCCTTTATTTCGCTACTACTTACAAGGAATCAAGTAATAAGACTATTCCTGCTATTTTTTTCTCGATTAGCATGAAGTAAATAGAAGCTTAAGCTTTTTAACAACAATTTGTTGCAGAGATGTAGAGAAAGTCATTAGAATGGAACACACCAGATTTGATTTTATGCTGCTTTAACTGTTTCGTCATATCGCGACGGTCTGTTAGGTGATTACTCATTGATCGGGTGCAAAGTATACTGATGGATCTCATTCCCGTACCAAAGTAGATGGCGTTAGGTGCCTTCACAGTCTAGTCGGTGTACAACCAGCCTCCGAGGTCTCATCCATTTACACCATACCACTTTGCCCCGCGATAATCAGATAGTGTTAGGATGTGTTTCAGTGCAACTGCTTTCGATATTTGTGGATAGATCACAATTACCAGCTATTTTTCAGATTTAAACAAAGGGAACTTTGGGTCATGATATTAAACATCCAAACTGATATTGGCCTTGGCGAGAGGGAAACTACGAAAAAAAAAAAAAATCTTACTTTTCTATTTATTTCATGCTAATTGAGAAGAAGTAGTCTTTTTACTTGCTTCCTTGTAAGTAGAAACGAAATAAGGGGGTACCATAGGTTAAAGTGATACTCAAAAGCTGGTTGCTATGTCACTGAAGTTCCTTTGTTTGTGTGGACACGAGTTGACAATTTCCTGTATGAGAAAAGTGTAAGTTTTTAAAGCTGAAATCAAATCTCAAAAACGATCAACTCCAACTCAAAATAATGTATATAATATGAATTGTGTGTTTTAATGCGCTCTACATAATTTGTGTTGTAAGTTTTTGTCCATCTCTTACGGTTTACCACTTATGCAAAATTCTGTAAAATTCCTCCAGAATGAAGTAGTCTTCAGAGGCTATTCCCAGAAAATTCAAGATATAAATTTTATTTGTCAGGTAAATATATTTAATATACGATATTTTAATGAAAATCCCTAAAGGGTAGTTGGGTGTGGGGGGGGGGGGATTTTCGTGTTGCATGCTTGGAAAATACCAAACTTAAACACCAAGTTTGGTATTTAATGGACTTTTCCTTTTTGAGCTATGCTGCTCACAGACACACACACACGGGCATTTTTCTAATTTTTTTTTGGATTAAGGGGGACCCAAAACATGAACTTCCGTTGAAATCTCGGTATGGAATTTTTGGGTGGAATGCAATACCTCTCTATACGCTATGTACATAGTACGTGCAGAGAAAGTAAAAACCAGCCAAATTCGTCGGCCCATGAGATTTGAACACAGGACCTTCCAAATGCTAGGTTACTTTTACTTTCTCTAGCACGTATGTGCCATATACATAGAACATAAAGTAGGTATTGTATATTTACCCCAAAAATCGTTAGCGAGATTTCACAGGAAATTCATATTTTGAGATCCCCTGAATAAAACAGCTTATATGTTCCATTCACATGACTTTCTCTACATCTCTGTAACAAATTATTCTTAATAAGCTTTTTCTTCTATTTAGTTCATGGCAATCGAGATAAACATTAGCAGAAAGGGTCTTATTACTTGCTTCCTTGTAAGTAGAAGGGAATACTCTAGGCCAACGGTTCCCAACCGGTGTGCCCCGGCACCCTAGGGTGCTGTGTGATTGGCTAAGGGGTGCCGCGAGATATTGAGATAAACAAAAAAAAAAAAAAAAAACCTTCTACTGAAGCCTTAAGTCTTGTAAGGTCTTGAAATAAACTAAGTCAAATCAATTACTCTCATGCACGGCAGATGGTGATAGTGGTCGATTCATTTCAATAATTCAGTTATACTAGTATCCCACAGATGGCATTACAGCTATATCCTGCCGAACATTCCCGAGACTACTCGCTTCCTTACGAACATTCCCGAGACTTCGAAATGAATATATAAAAGTGTACGCCGGTCAACATTCGGCTCCTACTGCTTGCTTTAAGAAGCCAAATCTTACAGTTTCTCCCGGACCGTCGAATTCACCACACAAAGAAGACAAACGAAAGAAAAGAACATACCAGGACAGTTACTTAGCGTATGGATTTAAGTGGAATAACAACGAGGAAAACCCTATCCCTGTGTGTTTAGTTTGTGGCGAAACACTTAGCAACGAGGCCATGGTACCTAGCAAACTGAAGCGGCATCTTACAACAAAGCATCCTAGTGTGTCACAGAAAAGTGTAATGTATTTTTCACATATATTAGAAGGGGAGAAGAAAACAGCTGTGCGAATGGTAAAGAGAATGACCATAGGTGATACTGCTCTTGAAGCCTCATTTAAAGTAGCAGAACTGATAGCTAAAAAAAAGAAACCTCATACTCTTGGAGAGGAAATCATTGGCCCTGCATGTCAAGTTATAGTTTCAACAATACTTGGCGAAGGAGCAGCTAATCAAATTTCGAAAGTTCCTCTGTCCAACAACACAATCAGCCACAGGATATCTGAAATGTCATGCAATATCAACGAACAAGTCACGGGGAAAATAAAAACTTATAGAACATTTGCTTTGCAAGTAGATGAGAGTCTCGATATTGGTGACAAACCGCAACTCCTTGGTTTTATCAGATATATTGATGAAAAAGATATTGGTGAACAGTTTCTGTTCTGTAGACCGCTGGAGACTACAACCACAGGCCATGATATTTTCGTTTCTATAATTCCTATCTCAATGACCATGATCTTTCATGGAAAGACTGTTGTGGTATATGTACAGATGGTGCACCATCTATGTCTGGGAAAATTGAAGGTTTTACTGCCAGAGCTCTCAATGAAAATCCATCCATTATTATAACTCACTGTTTTCTGCATAGACAGGCATTAGTCGTGAAAGCGTGTAATGAAGATTTTGCCGAAGTGTTTAACCAAGTTGTGAAAATGGTGAACTATATGAAGTCTCGACCTTTAAAGTGCAGAATTTTTGAACAGTTATGTCGCGCAACGGATGCAGCTCATACCTCTTTGTTACTTCACACAGAAGTAAGGTGGTTGTCGCGGGGTCGTGTATTGAACCGGTTTCTCGAACTTAAAGAACAGCTAAAAACTTTTTTAAGGATGAAAATCAAGACACATTTCATGAGCTCTTACTAAGTGATTCTTGGTGTTTTGAACTGTCGTATCTGGCAGATATTTTTCACAAGCTGAATGTTTCGATGCAGGGTCGACATGAAACAATAATCTCCTCAACCAATAAAATGAAAGATTTTAAAAGAAAACTTAGTTCTTGGAAGTCTGCAGTTCAAAAAGGAGATTTGTCGAACTTTCCATCTCTTTTTAATGTGGCAAGAGATAAAGATCTGGGTAAACTGAAAGACCGCATTTGTGATCACTTATCAAGATTGCAAGATGCAATAGATGCGTACTTTCCACTACGAATCTCGACTGGGTTGTCTCACCATTTGATTTCGTAGATAGTGCAGAGGAAATAGATTTCACTGCTTGCGAACGAGATGAATTTATTGATCTTTGCGCTGATTCCACACTCAAAGGTAAGTTCACCAAGAGTGAGGCGTCGGTGGCTAGTTTTTGGCTTCAACGGAGAGAGGAGTACCCTAACCTAATGAAGAAAGCAATTAACGCACTTTTGCCCTTTTCAACATCCTATCTATGCGAGCAAGCCTTCTCTGCTATGGTGACAATAAAATGCCAAGCAAGAAATAGACTGAATAACCTTGAGGATGATTTGCGTGCTTCACTGTCAACTGTAAGAGCCGACATCACATATCTGTACTCTAAGCATCAATCACAAGTTTCACATTAATCATTAATCGAACAAAATTTATTGATGTATTTTTACTCAGTGATTGTATTAAAGTTTACTGTATTATGTTATGGTGTACGTTATTATCATATAATATTTCAATAAATTAACATATTAAGCTTAATTTTCTTTTAATTCAAGGAAGGGTGCCCCTGGTGTTTAATGTTATTCCCAAGGGTGCCGTGAACTTCTAAAGTTTGGGAAACACTGGTCTAGGCTAAACCGATTGCCGTCTGTTTTAAAATGTGATTGCTATGGGATTGAAACCCGTTTCTTTGCGTGGCCAAAAACTCCTGTAAGGAATTTTTTTTTTAAGTATTTTAAAACTGAAACTAAATAACAAGGAATATTTAAAGAACGGTCAACTCCACACACAAAAAAAAAAAAAAAAAAAAAAAAAAGTATGGTAAGTTTTTTTTCCCTCTCTCTTATGGTATACCAGTTATGAAAATTCAATAAAAATCATCCAGAATAAAGAGGTTTTGAAATGATATTCCCAGAAAATTCAAGATATGCATTTTATTTGTCAGGTAAATATCTTTAATATACAATATTTTAATCAAAATCGTCAAGAGCCATTTTTAAAAAGAAAAAGTCCATGTAAAGGGTAGTTGGGGGTGAGGGGATTTTCTTGAAAATCTTTGTGTCGTGTCCTTGGAAGATACCAAACTTAAATACCAAGTTTGGTATTTAATGGTCTTTTCGTTTTTGAGCTATGCTGTCCACAGACACACACTCACCTTTTTCCAGAAATGTATTCTTTTGGATTCAGGGGGACCCAAAACATGTATTCCAGTGAAATCTCGGTATTGAGTTTTTGGGTGCATTACAATACCTTCACAATACAGTATGTACATAGTACGTGTAGAGAAAGTAAAAATCTACGATATGATGCAAGATTGCTGAATAAAAATTTGTGACATTACTGAGACTGTACGCATCCCAACTGAGCAGGTGTATAATATTAATATAACACTTCTTCAGTTATCTTTTTGAAATACACAGGACTAGTTTTGCAATAAAATGATCTATTGTGTCGTGAGCTCAATTTCTCTTTGTGAAGAGCAATTTAGTTATAGGTTTGGTCCAGAGACAATAGCTTTAAGCTTTCAAATTATCTCCAGGGTGCGACTGGTGGCTGCTGATAGATTTGCCTGTTCTTTGCCCTTTGGAATAAATCCTGGGCTGGTCTGATCTTTTTACTTTCTCTATACTTACTATGTACATAGTGTATAGAGAAGGTATTGTAATGCACCCAAAATTCAATACCAAGATTTCACCGGAAATATATGTTTTTAGACCTCCTTTCTCATCGGCATAGGAATTTGTCAACTTGTGTCCATACAAACAAAGGAACTTCAGTCACATAGCAACCAGTTTTTGTCTATCACTTTAACCTATGCTACTCCCTTATTTCGCTTCTATTTACAAGGAAGCAAGTAATAAGACTATTTCTGCTAATTTTTCTCAATTAGGATGAGGTAAATAGAAGCATAAATTTTTTAATAATATTTTTTACACAGATGTAGAGAAAGTCATGTGAATGGAGCACATCAGATATTTTGTTAAGCACACACAAGATCCCTTGCTTGGATACAATAAACCCAAGCCTCTTATATTGCTTTATAATTGCAGAGCAGAGTATTTTGCAATAGAATGGTTCCATTTTTGGCACAATTCGATGCAGCCAAAATGCTGCTCTCAATAATACTGTGTTGTTAAGTGATTTTCAATCCATAAATCTAAAGTTTAACATGTGTAAAACTACCCTAATGCATTATATTATGTTAAATAACAGCAGCAATTTAACTCTAAAAGTAAATAACATTATTGTAGAACTGAAAATGCAAAACTTTTTAGGTATTATTGTAAATCGGTTAACATGGGCACAACATATTCAATAAAACAGTAAGTCGGCTTATTTAATAAGATATTTTAGCAACTTTAAAAATCTGATGTGCTCATTCACATGACTTTCTCTACATTTCTACAACAAATTATTGTTAAAAAGATTATGCTTGTATTTACTTCATGCTAATCGAGAAAAAAATGTAGCAGAAATAGTCTTATTACTTGTTTTCTTATAAGTAGAAGGGAAATAAGGGAGTACCATAGGTTAAAGTGATAGTCAAAAGCTGGTTGCTATGTGACTGAAGTTCCTTTGTTTGTATGGACAGGAGTTGACAAATTCCTGTGTCAGAAAAGTTTAAGTTTTTTAAAGGTGAAACTAAAAACAAGAAATATTTCAAAACCAGTCAACTCCACGAAAAAATGTATACAACATAAATTGTGTGCTTTCAGATGCTCTACATTTTTTGTGTGGTAAGTTTTTGTCCATCTCTTACCGTTTAGCAGTTATGCAAAATTCCGTAAAATTCATCAAGAATAAAGTAGTCTTCAGAGGCTATTCCCAGAAAATCCAAGATATACATTCTATTTGACAGGTAAATATCTTTAATATACAATATTTTAATGAAAATCGTTAAAACCGTCATTTTTAAGATAATACAAAAATTTCGAAAAAAGTTCCATGTGAAGGGTAATTTGGGGTGGGGGGATTTTTCTGAAAATCTTTGTGTCGCATCCCTGGAAGATACTAATCCTAAATACCAAGTTTGGTATTTTACCAACTTTTCATGTTCACAGCTACATGGACACACACACACACACACACACCTTTTTCTGAAAATCCTTTTTTGGTTACAGGGGACCCTAAATTTCCTGTGAAATCTTGGTATAAAATTTTTTGGTGAAATACAATACCTTTTCTATACACTATGTACATAGTACGTGTAGAGAAAGTAAAATATCCTTCCATTATAATGGATGTATTTACCCACATTTAATCTAATGGATTGAAATATAGGGGGCTGCTGCAAAAACAATATGGACAGATTACTTATATATATCACAAGAAAAGTGTTAGAAGCATGTTTAATTTAAAAGCCATGGAATCATGCAGGGAGATTTTTGAAGGTATTTCTATCAAATAGATGCTTATACAATTTGGGTGAGCTATAAATTATAATTTTGTATAAATGTATGTAATGACATGTCCAAAATCAATCTATTGATAGACTGGATGAAATAATAGTTATTTATATTATAAGTGGCTTAAATAGACAATTATTTTGATTGGGATGTTTAGTACATGAGTGGGCAGGCACGAGTATTCTAATTTCTCATGAGCAAATAATAATTTAATAAGCCATATATAATATTCATTTTATTTTATTCTAATGTTTATGAAATATTCTTATATTTATTAGAGTTGTCATTGCAAGGAATTGAATTTTAGTCATGATGTAGATAGTGCTTTGTTTGTTGCTGCATAAACAGCTTCAATTCTGGTTGTTTAAAGTGCACCAAATAAATCACAGAGAAGCTTTAGATTATACAAAACAAGCTGTATTTTGTCTGTTACCCGGCAAGTTGAAGGACTTATATGACAACAAATTTTCATGGGCAGCTGACAAAGGAGTTTGACTAATTTACAGTCAATAAAGACTCCTGACACGTCAGTAATATTTTGGAATACATCAGAAGATCAATTAAAACATAATTTACTAAATCAAACTCCTATAATACTCAATTACATAAAACATAACAAAAAGTGTTAACTTAAAGAAGAGTAAATTAATCTATTTTGAATACCAAACAAGTTTAAAATTAGATAATATAGTGCAGGATGAATCTACAAATTTTTTGGGTGTACAACTAGACAATAATTTAAAATTTCATAAGCATATTGAATGTGTGTGCAATAAATTCAATAGTGGCATATATTTGTTAAGAAATTTGACTAAATATATGAATAAGGAAATACTAAAATGGTTTATTATACATTAATAGTCATTTTAGCTATGGTATAGAGATTTGGGCTGCAGTGGTATCACAAATTACAGAAGATGTGTGTAAAAACAATGTTTAAAATAGGACATAGAACATCATGTAGACAGACTTTTAACTGTAATTTCATTGTATGTGTATACTATTGATATTACTCGAACAAAAAAATAAATTCAATGTAAATAACGTAAATAGAGATAGTACATTTTATGATTATAATACTAGAGGATGTGATGACTTTCACAGAAACTCAATAAGTAATAAGTCAACTGAAAAAGATCCATTATTGAAAGGTATTATATTTTATAATAAATTACCAAACTGGTTACAAATTTTAGAAAGAAATATATTTAAGAATGAACTAAAGTAGTATTTAATTGAGAAATATATATAGATAGAATTAATGAATTGTAATGAGCAATCTTGTGAGATTAATTTTTACTTTCTCTACACATACTATGTAAATAGTGTAAAGAGAAGGTATTGCACTCAACCCAAAAATTTGATACTAAGATTTCACTGGAAATATATGCTTTAGGGTTCCTTGTATCCAAAAAAAGCATTTTCAGAAAAAAGATCCATCTGTGTGTGTGTCCTTGTGTCTGTGAACACAATAACTCAAAAACAAAGTCGGTAAAATACCAAACTTGGTATTTAAGTTTAGTATCTTCCAGGGATGCGACACAAAGATTTTGAGAATAATCCCTCCACCCCAAATTACCCTTTACATGGAACTATTTTCGAAAATTTTGATTTTCTTAAAAATGGCTCTAACAATTTTGATTAAAATATCGTTTATTAAAGATATTTACCTGACAAATAAAATGTATATCTTGAATTTTCTGGAAATAGCCTCTTAAAAGACTACCCTGAACGAATTTTACAAAATTTTGCATAACTGCTAAACCGTAAGAGATGGACAAAAACTTGACTCACAAAAAATTTACAGCATGTTAAAACACACAATTTAAGTTATATGCATTTTTTTTGTAGAGTTCATCATTTTTGAGATTTTCCTTGTTTTTTTGTTTCAGCTTTGAAAAATATACTTTTCTCATACAACAAAGGAACTTCAGTCACATAGCAACCAGCTTTTGACTATCACTTTAACCTATGCTACTCCCTTATTTCTCTTCTACTTACAAGGAAGCAAGTAATAAGACTATTTCTGCTAATTTTTATCTCGATTAGCATGAAGTAAATAGAAGCATTAGCTTTTTAACAACAATTTGTTACAGAGATGTAGAGAAAGTGATGTGAATGGAACACATCAGAAAGTACAGAATGTATGTCTATAGGCAAATAAATACTTTTGTTGTTTCCAAGGATACATGAAATGTATATAAGAGGTCTATAAGATAGGATAAATATGTATTATAACACTCTCATTTGTTTCAGTGCTATGGGAAGAAGAAGACTCATGATACTAAGTAAAGACAAGACTTTATTAAACATTAGCAAGGTGTACATACACACAACCTGCTAAAGGCAACTTGTGAACTACAACTAAGGAATCTTTACACTTGACACAATATCTCTCTAGAAAAAGCAAACTATGACCTGGATTTCAATCCCTTTGAATATCTCTTCAAAACCAAATCTGATGTGGTATATTCGTATATAGTGTAACAGATCTTGCTGGCTTGCACTTCTTTAAAGTAAGACTTGAAGCTTTCCTAACAACATAGTAGCTACATTTTCTTGGGCTTCTAGCCAGGTAAGACTTGCATTGACTCCAATGTGCACGTATTTATAGTACCCGAATGAAGCTAGCATCTCATTCGTTTACATGATATTTTTTGCCATGAAGCAACTGATATTTACTAATATACAATTAATAATTTATAACAATTCTTCACTTATCTTTTTTAAATCCACCACAGGACTAGTTTTGCAATCAAAAGATCTCTTGGATTGTCAGCTAAGTAAAGAGAAATTTAGCTGATGATTCAAGAGATTTTTTGATTGCAAAACTAGTCCTCTGGTGGATGTCAAAAAGACGAGTGAAGATTTTTTTTTTGTAATTTAACTCATATGAACTCCAAACAAAAACTGATCCACTTGGCTTGCAGCTCTTCCTTATAAGCTGTCGATTCTGTCAACAAAAATTTCTAGAGAAAGCAAACACTTTAGCATGTGTCCATTATGCCCAGGTGTCAAATTGTAAGGCTTTCAGGTAGTACTGCTGCTCCTCACATGTGACAATAGCAGTTATCCAGGAACAAAGCATGTGCTTGAGCACACAATCAGGTAGCACAGAGTCACTACTTTAGCAGTGCTTTCCTAAACATATCAACATTCTACACAATGGTTAGCTAATATTAAGGGATTCCTTGTCCTATGAAACCCTGCTAAAGAACTTCTATCTATAGTTATTTGTTTATTCTTCTAACATACAATTTGATCATAAGACAATGAAGGGGAAAAAAAATTAAAAACCATCTTTTAGAGGCAATTTAATGTTAGTGATCTTCAGGATGGAGACAAGGAACAGATAAAAACAACAGAGGGAAGAATACTATTAGAATATTACCAAAAGATTGTAGATAAAGTTAAACAAAACTAAATCACTTTTTCACTGTCTTTAACTTGTAATACTAAATGAAATATTTGTACATTTAACAGAAAGTTCTTCTTGATAATTACAGTAACTTATTGAGAGCTTACAATTAGGATAATTATAAAATTATTAGAACAATAAGTACAAGATACTTGTGATTAGGGCAAAATACATTTGTTTCACATTCAATAGCAACCTCAAAACTGTCTTAAGCTATGAAGTAGTCTTTTGAGAAGGTAATGGCCCTTTGCTCCTTTACCTGAAAACTAGGAAAAGCCATCTGTTTTCATGACACATGTTTGCCAAGAACAACCTCTAGATGTGAGAGTATGTGGGCATCACACACTAATGCTTTGTTCACTGCCTAATCTCAAAATGATGTTGAAAACATACCTATCAAAGTTGTGACATCAAACTTTGCACTAGTTCAAGTATAAGTTATAAGACTGTTATATAGGGTGAGGCATAAACACCTGACAGCTTTTAAACCAATCAGAACTCAAGTACACCATGGAGTTGATTTGTCTGTGAAGGTACACCCAAATGATCCTAAGAAGTTAAACCTCGCCAATTCTTAAGTCATCTGTAGCTGTTGAATGGAAACTCTGGAGATACTTCAATAAATAAGGTTATGGTTTGACAAACATTTCTACAGAATGAATATGCTCCGGTATATTGTAACTGAATTGGAAGCAGTGCACTATCAGACCATAACTGTCAGTTGTTGCCAACCTAGTAACAAAAATGAAGTCAAATCATCAGTGAACTATGTCATCTAAGAATTGTGTACGAGGGTCATACTGAAAGTCATGAGCAACCCAAATTTTAACTTGACTTAATTCCTCTTGTTCCTTTTGGAACATAGGGCATCTGTGAAACGTCTCCATTGTGTTCCCCGACCTGCTAGCACCTTAACTTCGTTCCAATTTTTCCCCACTTCTGGTGCCTCCTCCTCTATTTCTTTCTAGGACTACCTCTTTTCCATGCCCACTAATGCTGTTTGTTCTATGCATCCTGCTGGCTTCCTCCATGTGGTCCCATCCATTCCGTCTCTTGATTTCCACTTCTCCCTGTAGATGATCTGTTGCTTTCCAAAGCTCTTCATTGGATATAATTTCAGGCCGCAACAGTTTATGAAGGTGTGCAAGGGGTTAATGATACTTTGGGTAACTTTCCATGTTTCACATGCATACAGGAGAATGAATTTCAAATTTTAACGGTGTAACAAAAATGACTGCAGGATTGTAATCTGCACATATGATATCATTAGCTTCAGGCAGTATTTCCAAATGGTAGACATCAATGTTTTGTTTCGACAGCATGCTGCCATTGAATTACTTTATTTATTTTTTTGTAGCTCAACGTCTTTTAACCTGGTTAGTGTTATCGGACAGTGAATGAAATTGGTGAAATAATGTTCACATGATGTCGGCTCCATGGAGTTTAAAATGAAAACCTTATCCAGATAACTCACCCTAAGCGAGATTCAAAGTCGCAACCTGTTGAATGTGAGGCCAACACACTACCCAGGCAGGCTCATTCAATTTCTTGTTAAAGAAGCAAAATCTGATGAAACCTGGTTGAGGGCTGGCAGCAGATCTAGACTTCTCTGTCACGAGCTCCCCTACTGGAGGGGGCGATCAGCTGGTATTTCACCACTCATTGGGGTCGTCTTCATACAGTGCCATGCTAGATCATTGTGGAGCGAACTTTCAATTTGTCTAAATTTAGCACGCTTAGCTTTGTATTATTCTGGCTTTAACTTGGCAACATTTATTAACCTTCTCACTCCCATATTATCGCAAATTATTTTGACCGGTCTGAGGTGGCCTTATAGTTTTTTGTATTTGTGGCAAGCATGAGCCTTTTCTTAATGTCTTTGTGTTTTATGTAGTGTAAGTGCAAAATGTTAAGTAAATGGATGAAGTTGGGCTGAATTATTTTAATCTGCAGGTATACACCTTAATCCTGCCTTTACCTGTGCATAGATCCTGACTTGGGCTTTCCCTTTAAGTTGTACATTTCCACAAAAAATGGTTTTATCATTAGGGCCCAGTGGAGCACATCGCAAGCCTGAAATGAATTGTGAGAGTATTTGGATTTGCCATCAAAGAAGAAAGCGAAGACAGTGCAATCTTCTGGTTGATTTTCTTGAATTGGACAAACCATAAATGCTGCCAGCTATGTGTAGAAACTCTGTGCCCTGGAAAGATCATTCCAGGAAATACGAGCATCGTCATGTCACAATGGAGACAATCAGAACATTTGCTAGGGAAGCTCTTCCATATCCTCTGATTATTTACCATTTTTTTTGGTTCCGTTAAGGAACAGACAATACTACAAGATGGTAAGGGATATTCAGAAAGTTCTAACATACGGATATTTTCAAACTTGCAGAACACTGGGAAAAATCTGATGTGTTCCATTCACATGACTTTCTCTAACCATTCTGCAAATAAATTATTGCAACCTGACTAAAATATGTATTTGACCAACCATACAATGTTCCAGTTGGTTTAAAAACTGTCAGCTGTTTATGTCCTACTCTATATTTAGTAGTGTTGTTTTGAAACAGTCTCTAAATATATTTATTTTTATGATTCAGTCCAGATATTTATGGAAAACCCTGTATACAGTGTACTGTTGCTTGAAGGATTGTCATTTTGGAAGGAACTGATCAGCTGTTTTCACATAGCTGTTATGAAATTAATTAAAATCCAGGCCATAATTATCTATAATTCAAAATTAACTGATGTTAGGAAGAAATGTTATGCACTTATTTTAATGTTCGATGGAGAATAAGCACTTTTATTTTGATTTTTTGGTTTTTGTTATGACAAAAGTCTGCTTGTTATAAATTACTATCTACCCAGGCCTACTTGTTTATTGTCTCTGATATACACTCTTGGAATGTGTTAGATATACAATATTACTACATCAAATCCACACTTACAAACTATTTACAAGCCAGTATTCAATTAACACATATTAAAGCTTTCATAATCTGCTGATACTTAACAACAGTGGCTCAAGTATTGACATTTATAAATAAATGCATCACGTTGAAATTTTCTTTTGTCATTTGCACTGTGCCAATATCCATAAAATTCTCAGAATTTCTGGAAAGTTTTCTGTTTCTTAAAGTTGACATAAGAAGACAATCAATTCCTGCAAATGACAGAAAGTTTTAAACACCGCAACAAAACCCTGGCACCTCACAACAAATAAATATAACATTAAAAATCTTGGTAATGTTGCTGTGGGATGGTGCAAAACCTTGCTAAACAGTACCATTTTTACCAACTGCAACAAAATATTATTGTATAACCGTACAATTTTGTTTCATTGCCTTTAATTAGTGTTATTATTGGTTAAAATGGAGTATTCTGCGAATGAGCAATGAACGATGATCAAATGTTTGTGAATATCGAGTCTTGTTTTCTTGATGGAAGAACGAATGAATTAGTAATAGATTGTCTCATGGTTTTTGTTGTTTGAAAAGGTTTAATTAGAGATGTAGAAGAACGAAAGAAGGAATGTACATCTGCATGATATATTTGAATACTTTTGACGGTACACATTATAAATAGAGAAAAAACTAATATCTTATACAAACATTCATTTAACAAGATACTTGTTAGATTAGTTGAAGTTTTATTTTAAATATTAATAGTGAAATTAAAACATTTTATGGAATTATAAAATGAAGTGTGTTTATTCAGTAGCGAGTCACTCCTTACACAAATCGTCTCGAGAAAAGAGTCCATGCAAAATTTAAATGCATATATTATAAACAGCTAGTTGGCCAGGCAGATACAAAAGATAAACGGAAGCTAATGAAAAGACATATAATTGGAAAGGGAATATTGGATGAACACAGTTTTACATTTTATCATGTTAGCAAAATTTCCGAGAAAAGCTGGAAAAATGCAGAGGCTGGTAACCTGGTTATTGGGATCAAAGCCACTAGATGTCAGCAGTAGAGCAATATTTTCTTTTACTGTCGTACAGTGAGTTTGTGTATGACAACAGAGGTGCTTGTAAGTGTTTACTCTTCTCAGTTAGTACTAGCCATGAAGGGCATATCTGCCACCCATTAAAGAGCACAGCCCCCAGAGTTGTGGTTATGATTTATTAGTTATTTGAGATAAAGCTCATTTTATCAGAATATGAAGATACACCCTCTCCATTGTGCTGCAATCACAGTGCATTAACCGAGACAGTCCTGGGGCTAAGAGTTATTCAGAAGGGAAATACAAACACGTATAAGTAGCCGAATTGTCACGAGCTGGTAGCACACTACCGTTAGGGATAGAGCATTGAGGGTGAGAGTACACTGTCCGAGGGGAACATAACAGGACAAGAGAAAACAATGCTACCGCTGGAGAGGTGACACTTTTTGAGGCAGAGCAAAGATGTGATGTTTAGGTCCGTGGTGGAGCCGCCCAGGCTACATTTAGTTGTGAGGGAAATAGTTATTTTAATACAGACCAGAGTACGCAATAAATCACTGTAATACGTAATAATAGATAGTCGCGGTCGCGTAAAGCTTAGTTTAACTGTAGAAGGAATGCATGTGTTTTCGACGCCGAAAAGTGCTGAACTAACTGAATAAAGCACTTGTGTCATACCACACCCTGAAAAGAGTTTCCGTGCCAGTAAAAATCCTGAGATAGGGCACGCACAAATCCACACCAGTCCTAATAGCCAACATATGAACCCGTAACCACCCCAACAGAGTATGAAGATACATGCTCTCCATTGTGTTGCAATTACATGCATACACTTATATTTTTGCACTTTCCTGCCTTCCTAAGATACGATACTGCCAACTACATACATGCTCCCCAATACATATAATTGCATATTTCAGCATTTTCTCTCATTCCTATGACTGCACCCCATAATGCCTAATCTTTGCCCATTTACGTGTTTTCCCACCTACATGTGGCTGTGATAATCAATGATGCCATAGACCCTATATTATATGCTTCTTAACACAGATGTTTCAGTGTTTTTTTGTGCAAAGGTTGCCTGCCTGACATCCCACAGCAGCATTACATCTTATGAAATCAAGAAAATCTAATCTCATATCCCAAGAGAAAAAAATCAGGAATCTACCGGTTTGCAAGAAGGTATACACTGGGAAAACAAAAACAAATATAAGCATCTACTGCAAGGAACACTGGCGTTGCATCAATAATAATCAGAGATGCTTTAGTTCGTAGTTACTGGGCAACAAGACATAAAATGCACTTTAATGATCATCATTTTGTATAACTACATATAAACTTTCCTTGACTGTACTACAAGTGTATTAATAGTTGCATCTTGGAATGCTTTTTAAATTTTTCCTGATGAACCATGAAAATTACTTTCTTTGCTCATTTTTAAATTTAAATTCACATATGAAAATTGCAGAATATAACAGCAATGTTTGTTGATTTATGTATTTTTTTTTTCTGCACAAAGCGCACATTACTCTTTCTTTAAACATATCGTTTCTGCAATAAATAAACATAATTAAATATACTAAATATACAACATATACTAAAATATACTGAACATGATTAAAATATTGTAGTCATGCCAGCAACTCTAAATAACTAATCACTGAATCTTATATCTCTGCAATTTTTAATATTTTATGCATCTTGGTATATTTTTTCCTTGTATTTTGTATTGATATATTCTAGGATGAAAATAAATACAAAACATCAAGAATGTTCAAGCCGACTACAGTTTCTGTCAAATGAGATCTGAACCAGCGTTGCTGTATTTTGATAAATAAACTCCTGAGTTGGCGAGCAGATTTACTTAAACATAATTATTTTTGCAAGTAAATGAACACACCTAAAATTTATCAAGTCTACACTCAAGCCACTGGAAACTAAATATTTTGACTTCACAACCATAAAATTGGTGTCTGCCTCCTACATGAAACTTAACCACTTAACTAGAGATCATTAGCACTCAACAAAGCTGTTGAACACCTTGAAAATGCACAAAACAGCAATCGAGGCAAGAACACAAGGCCTGCTTTCATCAACAAGTGTGAAACTAAATTAACAAAATCTTTATTTGCCCACCAATGTTAAACCATTTTCATCTACTAGATGATCAGCATGGAGCAGAACAGTTTTACAGCTCCTAACTGACCGACCGGTGGTGAAACGTCAGGCTTCAGTGTCAGCACGCATGCTCTCACCTTTTTCTAAAATGCTCTCTTGGATTCAGGGGGTCTCAAAGTATGTATTTCCGGTTAAATCTTGGTATTGAATTTTTGGGTGCAATACAAGTAAGCTTCAAACTTAGCGGGTATAGCAGTGGTGAAGCCTGGGGGAAATGGTATACATTACTGCCAAGGTCGCAAAAAATATAGAGCAGATTTTGAGAGTTCCATTTCGCACCAAAAATTAGCTGCTAATGGTCCTATAAGCATTCTCATTGGAAAAAAGATTACTCTCCGACAATAAAATTAGAGGACTTCTAAGTATGTTGTCTTAATAGAAAATAGCATCCATAACTGACGTTACAGCTATGCTCCTGCCACTGTCATCATCACGTTTTGAAACGGAAAATTATTGTATGATAATATAAACAATGAACGATGATCAAATGTTTATGAATATCAATAATCCTGTTTCCTTAATGAGCGAAAAAATGAGGCAATAATAGATTGTCTCATGTTTTTTGTTGTTTGAAGAGACGTACAAGAAAGAAAGAGATGGAATGTACATCTTTGTGATATTTTTGAATACCTCGACTGTACATATAGGAAATAGAGATAACAACTAATCTATTATACAAACATTCATTTAACAAGATACTTGATATATTAATTGAAACTTTATTTCAAAGATTAATAGTGAAATAAAAAAAAAACTTGTGGAATTATAAAATGAATCGTGTTTATTCAGTAGAAAGTCCTTCATTACACAAATCACCTTGAGAAAAGAGTCCATGCAAAATTTAAATATATATATTATAAACAGCTAGTTGGCCCGGCAGATACAAACATAAATTTATTAATAGAAACCAAAGCTACTGAAAAGACATATAATTGTACGAAAACCACTTTAAAACAAACTTTCCGACAATAAAAACCATACCACGATTTATCATCACACACATTCCATACATCTCTGTACCCCATTCTCCATATCTCCCATCCAAAACATGAATTTATGCGCAAATTCGAAATGGGTAAAATGTTTTGTGATATATATGTTATCTTAATTAAAAATTGCATCCATAATTGTCATTACGGTCAAGGTGCCATCGTCACCACTGGATGTTGGTACAGTTCTGTTCTCTCTTCACCGTCTCTCCCACTCGCAATGTCAATTTCTGCGCAAATTCAAATTATGTAAAAAATCATACAATGTGTTATATGAAGTAAATAGAAAATCATATCCATCATTGTTGTTACAGCTATGGCGTTGCTGCTGCCAGCACCACTTAGCATTGCACCAATACTCTGCCAAGCACTCAAAATGTCAATTTCTGCACAAATTCAAATTCACTACAAAGAAATAAAAACTTTATCAGCTTGTTTCCATTAATTTGCTCAAGATATATGACAAACCTTTAAATTTTATTTCAATTTTTTTTATATATGTAGTTAATGTTAAATTACTCCCAAAATTGTGTTCTGAAAAATGAGGGTTGTCTTGTATTTGCATAAATACGGTAAATAACCAACCAAGCTAGAATTTTGATATACAGCATAAATTGCACCATTATTGTGTATAAATTTGAATAAGATTTGTATTTTCCAACTTTCATAAATGCATCACCCTAAGAATGAATAAAATATTTTGTACCAATCTTTTACACCACATTATTAACTTGTGGTTAATCATATACCATAAACATACTCACACTGTGGAGCTGTTTGCTTGGTCTTCTGTCAAAGAGGTACAATATCCAATTAACACATTATTGATGAACTCAGGCCTAAACCTCGTACACCAGCATTACAAAGAAATGAAAAACATGCAACATTGTTATATTCTTCCAGAATGCTTCACGTTAGGCAATGTTTAAAACGTATAGAGAGATAAAATGTGTTACACAAAGCATGTGGTAAGCTGCCCTAGAAATGACCATTAGGTACTCCTGTAGGTTTTATTTACATATTTACATATTTACATGTTACAAACTGCTAGTATTTTATCAATTGTTCTTCTTTTTAAAGTGTTTTACCTGGCATGAGTTCTTAAAATTGTTTACGCTTGACCATGCCAAAATGTAGTATTTATACGTCTGGTAGCAGTACTTTAATGGGCCTCATTAAAGTATTGGTATTCGACCAATCAGAAGTGTCGAAGCTCAAATATCGATTAGTCTTGTTTTGATCGGCAATGGTAATTTAGAAAAGTCAAAATGTCTGACACATATTCAAGTTAGACCCCAGAAATTACGACACAATGTTGCCACAAAAGTCATGCAACATGTATTCACAATTCATGGATTGTCACAATACTAAAATCAGTAGAAAAAGAAAACACATCAATTCACCTTCAACAAAGCTCATTCCCAAAATTCCTCACTAATTAATTGTACAATAAATAACCTATATTTGAAATAAAGTCAGTTTTGTTCACATTATCATTATCAAATTGTAAATGATATTTCAATTAATTCAATTTGTTCTAGTTTTCAGGTTAAAGTGTTAACAGCTGTTTATAGGGAATTCATCAATATTTTTGTGTCTGCGTAGTGCATCACAATGCTAGCAACTTTGTTTGACACAGGTGCTACAAGGTCGTTGTATTCTAACCATAAATAAAAGAATAACGATTGTAACACCACTCAAACCAGTGAACCTTTCATTTAGGTACATGGTCGAGCATAAATATGACTATAATGCTAATTAAAACACTTGCATGATAATTATTAGCCTCGCTTAACATTAATACTCATGTTTTAATTACTACCATTATAGTCTCATTTCATAATATACTATGTGGTCCAAGTGTACGTTATGAATCCTCGCACTTGACAGTTGGTACATCCACAGAAAACAGATGAAAACCTTTACCCATTTGACTTTCTGAACCAATCACAGAGCAGCATTCCGTTCGGTCGGTCAGACAACGGAAACTGATCTAGATGCCGAACCAGTGCAATATCTGGCCATTTCCAACCATGTGCTCAGTTTGTGAACTCCTAACACATGAGCAGTTCTGTGCAAGCTATGTATTATTCATTGTTATTTATATTTATTGTTGTTGGTGTGCAGGAAGGTGTAGCGAAGAAGAAAGTGAATCATGTTCACAAAATAATACGAAAAACACAGGAATTAGACGGAATCATCAGTGAATGTGAACCACTAATGATATGTCTTGGTGATGATAATGGCTGGAAGCCCGAGAGAACTTCGAAGATGATGACGACAGAGCTTGGATAGAATTGAGCCATTAAAATTCTAAACTGGTGAAAATCACTTTGTTATACCTTTCTCTCATTGTAACAAGCTATTTTGCATTAATTTGTTCTATATTGTCGTAAATATGTAATGAATGCTACATACGTCATTGTATTACTGTTATTTTCAATTAACATCAATAATAACAAATTAGTTTCATTATTCACAGCATTCATTTGCTAAATACACTGTTTATATTCATCTTTACACACGATAGAGACATTTGTAATCAGCTATTGTTATTTACTAGTTACTCTGGCAATGCCAACCTTATGCGAAACCACCCAAACTGTCTAGTATAGCTAGGCATTGTCACTTATTTCTTTGCTGATGTTTTGACCACTATCAAGAAGAGCTCTGGGAGACATAGGCACTTCTTGAGAGTGAACAGGTCGGATATGTGAGATGAAGCAGAATCATGGGTATAGCTGTGTAGAGGACGCATCACAGCAATCCAAATGGTAACACAGAAAATACATTAAGGATCGTGTTAGTGGCTGGCAGAGATGAACTCAATTCAGCAATAGATGAAGTGATGGCAATGTTAAAAAACTTAGCAGACGACATAAAAGATATCAAACAAAGAGTGAAGAGTGTGCAAGAAAAAATGGGAAAAAACATGGAAGAAATACAAAGAAGCATAAATCAGATGGAACAAGAAGCATGAAAATAATTAGTGGAATACAAAAATAGAATAACCTAATTGCAGAAATTGGCAGACGCCAATAGGAAGCTCAATGTAATGATTTTTGGATCAGAAGAACAAAGAGGAAGAAAGACTTGGGAAGTGGAGGAAATTAAAGAAGGGAAACTCAGCATTGAACTTGCAGGCCGGGAAATTATACACTTCTTTTAGAATAGGATGATGGGGATGGAGACTAAGACTAACTCTGGTTAAATTACCAACTATGGATATTAAATGAAGAATATTAAGCAATACAAGAAACCTGAAATACTATATAATATGTGTGTCATAAACCGTAATCTACAAACACTTAATTAGAAAACTGCTGCAAAAAGAATGGATTTGCCAGGAAGATGTTGTATGAGGCTCACCCCAAAAGTTTTGAGTATTAGCAACAATGAGTTATGATAAGCTGAAGTAGATTTGTGTATGTACTGCGGGTGTTGCTATGCTGTACTACTAGAGCATTTCCGTGCTATGATTTTCTGTGACTTTAAAGTCGGTTTAGGGGAGAGAGAATGTCTTGACTGCATCATGCATTCGCCCTTCGCAATCCACTGTTGATTGTATGCAAAGTTTAGAAAAGGAAGAGACTCCAAGCAGCTACAATAACAATGGGTGAAAACAGAATTTATGTTGCACATACGGTCAGATTTCAATTGGATCAGCAGCAGCAGCAAAAACATGCTAAACATCAGGAAGCTCACCAGTTGCTGGATGAGCTGAAACAAGCAATGGAAAAAGATTGAAAAATTAAAAATACAAAAACATATTTAACATTGTAACAGGTGACAGCAGCTGGATTTATCAATATAATCCAAAAACTAAATCACAAGACATTGATGTGGGTCTTCCCAACAAAAGTGAGAATTGTTGTCCACCTTATTATTGAAATTATCATCAGGGGGAGTCCAGGCAAGACTGGAGCGCTAGTAACTGCCACTAACATTTTCAATTGAAAAGAAGAAAGACAGCAATTAAGCAAAGCTTGCATTCTGATTCTGGAAAACCCGAGCAAAGAGAAGCTCGTCACTTTATACACGAAGGAGAGACAGCCCTCAGACAGGTGATGGCATATAATCAATTGACCGCCGCGTGGCTATATATACAGTGACAGTTACGAGCGCTCCAGTCTTGCCTCGACTCTGGAGCTAGATGATGCCGAACACAGCTTTCGGGGAAACGTCGGTTATGCCAACAACTGGACCATGGCAAACTTAGATAATACGGTTGATAATGCCAACCATGGAAACCTAAGCCTCTACATAGAATTGTTGTCTGTTCCTTCTTCTGAGCAAGTGGCCATGTCGTGAGATTCTGCTGCATAATATCTACCACAAGAGCTTGTTGTGTTATCACAATACCTCTGTACACACTGCATAACAAACATCCCAAATTCTGCAGCAGTCAGATATTTGTGCCACCCAAATTTTTTTCTATTCCCCAAAATGAAACAAAAAATTTGATGTTTTATTAATTTGTTGAGTTGATTTTTTAACACTACGTCATTTACATTGTTATTATGAGGGACTAGTTTCGAAAGCCTATGCTTTCATTTTCAACCTCATGGGTCCAACTGCCATTGCTGGCTGTATTTGCTTGTACACTCTTCTCTGGTGGCAAAATGATGAACTTCTTAACTAAGCTGTCTACTGGCAGGATTTCAAAGTTTATTAGCCGATCTTTGTTTTTCCATATGAGGATGTTTTCCCCAGGTTGTGAGTTCATTGTGGCCTGACATGGTTTTAAGCAATTTTGGATTTGGATCTAGATTGTGGTTTTCTTTCCAAAAGTGAAATGCTACTGCCGATTTATCTTCTTGTTTCAATTTTAGGTTTCTCAAGTGCTCTTTGGATCTGATTTTTAAACTTCTTTAGGTATGTCCTATGTAGAACTTTTCACAATTTGTGCATTTAATTTGATATATTCCTGACTTATTTTCTGGTGGAATTTCATCTTTTATTTTTGAAACTAGTCCCTCATAATAACAATGTAAGTGACGTAGTGTTAAAAAACCAACTCAACAAATTAATAAAACATATAATTTGACCGTCACTGTCACTAAATTCCTCCAAACATCAATAAAAAAATTTGATGTTAATGATTTGAGTTACCTAAAGCCGCAGTAGCTTGTTATGAAGAATATACTTCCATTCTCTCCAAAGAAGAATGAAGTTCAGAATTTGGAAAATTGTTTGAAGATGAGACAGTGTATAGAATGCAATGGAGAATATTTTGTAAAGATGCAATGATTAGATCTAAATTTTTAAAATTTTATTGCGCCCATTCTCAAAACTTTTGCAGTGATACTGGTATATGTGCCATATTTAAATTTCCTTAAAACATTAAATTATACTGTCTTCTTTTTACATAAATGATATGGTAAATTTGATAAATTAAAATTCTTGAAAGTTAGTTGAGTCGATTTTGTAACACTACATCACTTACTTTTTATTTTGGAAAACATGTTCCATTGTCAATTCCTGTGGTCGACTTTCTGTTGAATTTTCTCCAAAAATAATTTTCTATCCTTGAGTAATGCTGAAGTCTATTAACTTCTTAATTAACAGTACTTCTATTATTAATAAATGACTTCGTTTTGTACTTAGCCAACTTTTCATTTACTATTTATGCTGATCATAGACACACAGAGGAACCCTTTTCTAAGAAACATATATTTACAGTACAACTTTTATGCTGAATTGTTTAGTGTAATACAGTACTTCCTTATCTATTATGGTAGATTGTAGAGAAGGCAAATTTTAAAATATTAATATAGTATTTCAACCAATAATTTATTTATTAATCAAATTAAAAATGGGAATGTACACAAGCAAGCTGGAAAATGAAACTAAACAGTTAAGATGGAGTTCTTGGGTTCCTGGATCTAAAACTTATTAGGACTACAATTTGGTTCTTACCGAAAAGACACTCATTTCCTGGAATGTGTAAATAACACACATTTCCTTTAAAATAGTTCCCTTCGCAGTGACCCACTTCTTCCACCGCACGTAATGAGACTGGATCCATTTTCAGATATCTTATTTCTTCAGCATTTGAACAATTTGACTAAAATGTTTACTCCATTGATACACCTGTGTTTTCTTCATCATAAGCTTCTCAATGTCTCTGTGGGAGATTTGCTTAACAAAACTGTACGTTCAAACGTGCTCCTTGCCAACATTATGAAATGCGATAAATGAATATGCATACACAACAAAAATTAATTACCAAGCAAAGACAACAATCATTATCAGCATGAAAATTGAAATGAAGTGTCGTTATGGACTTTATCAACATCTAAAACTAAAGCATCCTTACTTTTGTATATTAAGAAGAGAAAAAAAAAAACGATTATGGAGACTTTTTGAATCTAGGGTTATATTAAAGAAGATAGTTACAATCCAAAAAAACACAAACAGGCAATATTCAATAGCTTAACTGAACTAAGTACAGAAACTAAAGGAGCACATTTTCAATGCACCAGAGCACAAAGGTTTTGGAAGCATTTTGGAGATAAAAAGATTTAAAAATTTCAGGATCAAGAAATTTCAAATGCAACATTCACCAATAGACAAACAACCAATTTTTAAGAAGTGTGTGTATATATATATATATATATATATATATATATATATATATATATATATATAGTGACACCAGGAAATTTAAAAAAGATTTTAAGGATCAAACATTAGTTTGGCTCAGCAAAACAAGTTTAGCTAACAATAAAATAGACAAAAAGCTGGCCTTGAAAAAATTAGGTATCTACCACATTAACTGTAAACAATGTAACAACATTTAATTAGGAACAACAAAGAGGAAAATAAGAATATTTCAGAAATTTGTATAAGATTGCTGTTGCTTATCATTTTTGGAAAAATCACCATCAGAGAGAATGTGACTTCCTCATCTGGCCCAAACAGTTGACTCTAGCTGAAGATGCAGGAAATATTCTGTGAAAGATGTTCCTGGTAAACACTTAAAATAACAAAGCTTAACATTGTTAAATTCAATTTATTTCATTTTATGGGTATATTGAGCAATGTTAATGCCGTCAGAGATGTTTCTGTTTCAGAGGTCCTTTAACGTTTACATAATACCAGCTGAAACACGTCATCATTTCAATTAATGGGACCAAAAAGTCCTAATTTATTTTATGCTGCACCCAGCCCAATGAGACCTCTCTTACTTGCCCAACTTGCAACATTCTGTGATATAACCAAACAAAATGCCATTACCAGACGTGCTCCATGTCACCTCCCTCACAGGGGCTCAGCGTACTCGACCTTCTGCTTCCCGAAGTAAAGGAGTTTACAGACAGGTCCCTTTTCTTCTTCTCGTCACTTGAATCGCCGGTGTCAAAGCCTGAATCATCTTGATCGGCGCTTCCAGGGGATATGTAGTCACTGTTCTTGCCTGCCCCAGCACTCTTGGACAGCGGCAATGAAAACTCGTGCCTCCTTGTCTGGACCACTTCGTTGTTGGGAAAACAACTGTTGACAGTCTCCAGGATGCATGTCATCAGCGAATCAAAGAAATGCGGATAGCCGTCGTAACCTAGAACAAAAGTTTGAAACTCAGAGGACAAGTACCATCAGGACCTCTGAAATGCACAGAATATCATGCATTTCACAGTAAGCAAGAAACAGTGGAGAAGGTGAAGCACGAGACAGAGAACCCTATTACTTCAAATCCCCGCTATCTTCTGTGCATTCAGAATCTTCATCACTGACAACACTTCATAGACAGTATGAGCTGGAGCACAAGCTTTCATTTACAATTGTTGCTATGAAGCTACTGCGAGTCTGTGGCAAGTTCTTCTATAACATTTGCCATGCCACATCATTACTCTACCACGTACAGCATATGACTTGCTAGCTGTGGGAAACATACTTTATAGATGTGTGTTGTACTACAGAGGGTGCCAAAGTAATGTGTTGTATGTGACAGGTAAATCAACACTGAATAAATGAAGACAACATTACATTATGTTAGTATTGCTACAACAAAATGGAGCCAAGATTATCATTTGAACAGCGGAAAGCAATTTTTAGGAGTATTGGAAAACCGAGAATGTTGCTGAAGTTCAATAGCAATGGAGACATGTGTACTGCAAGTCACAATTGCACACATTCAAGACAAATTTGAGACACATGGTACCATAGGAGACCTTACACAGTAACAAGCCCACAGATCTTGACTAAGGTTTTGGAATATTTTGAGCACCCAAAGCAGAAATCTACAAAGCAATGGGATTAGCAAAACCAGTGTACGTCATTTATTTAAACAGCAAAGTTGAAAGCTTTCATCCCAAGACTTTTGCATGCATTAAGTGAAGATGATCCTGAGTCGCCCTCCATGGTGTAATGGTTACCATGCTAACTTCATAAAGCCAAGGTAGCGGGTTCAAACCCAACAGACGATGATGGATTTTTTTCGGGTGTAAAAATCCTGAGCATGGCTTCCTTCGGAAGGGAAGTAAAACCGTTGGCCCCGTGTTGTAGATTTACGGCACGTAAAAGAACCTCAAGCCTGATAGAGAGGCCTCTGCGGTCTTTCATGCCCAGTATAGAATGGGACGCTGAGAACCACAGCATTTAAAGAGCGTCTATTAATAATACTACATTTACATTTTTTTTTTAAAAGGTGATCCTGATTGGAGAATGTAGTAATGTGAGTGTTTGAGAACATGATGCTAGAGGAAGTTGTTTGCTCCGATGAGGCACACCGGTGTGCAAACAATCCACTGGATAACCTGTTAATTTACCTAGAATTAATGTCATCTAGGGGTCTAATTGCACCATTTGCTTTGAAGAAACAGTACCTGAACGTGATATGTGTCTGTCTTAACCACACTCTATGGCAATGAAGAATTTTACTTCCAATAGGATGGTGTATGTGCCTACCTTGGGTTTCCACTGCAACTCTACTCGACTTCTACTATAGAGAACTCTTCATACTGTAGAAAACCAGCCACAGTGGGAACACTTTCGCGAATGTTACTTCATCAGCATATTCAGAAGTGTATAGATGTTAACTGAGCAACCGTGTTTGTGTGAATTCAGCTTTGTTATGTAAACACATGTATACATTTTGTGGCACCCTCTTTATGCACATGGTATTGTGGGCTAACGTACAGAATGTTTAGAGTACCTGGATAAGCATTGATGTCTATGATGCCGTATCTGCCACTTCCATTCTCTATGACGACATCGATGCCCATCAGGGACATTCCCAGCTCTTTCCTCAAGGTTGAGACAATGGTCTTGAGCCTCGTGGGCTCAGGGCGGGCTCTGGCCACTGACTGCTCTTTTGGATCCAAGATACAAAGGCTTGAATTGGAATCTGCTTTAGAGACATCACTGCTGTCAAAAAATATTGTGTTGCAGTCTGCAACATAACACAGAAATCATCACCCCTTTACAAAAAATAACGCAATTATGGGTTTTACTAAAGATATTATCATTTTACATTAGTCATATGCAAAAACTTTGGTTAACAGTTTGCATTCAAACCATGATTAAGAATCAGATGATACAGGAACACATTAACTACAGAAAGTTGAACATAAATGTTATTATCTCAGCTATGAGTTGCCCTCTGTGGTATAATGGTTACCATACTAGCTTCAAATACCCAAGGCAGTGGAGAACATTAATTTTTCAGGTGTAAAAAACCCTTATCATGGCTTCCTTCAGAAAGGAAGTAAAGCTTTTGGTCCTGTGTCGTAAATTTAAAGCATGTAAAAGAACCTCAAGCCTGACAAAAGAGGTCTCTCAGCAAAATTAAGCGGTCTTTCACGCCCAGTATAGAATGGAATGCTGAGAACCACAGCAGTTAAAGAGCATCCATAAATAAAACTACATTTACATTTTCTCAGCTATTACCAAAATCTTCTCACAGATTATGTGTAATAATACAACATTTCCTTTCAAGTTGAAAAAAGCTTTTAGATGTAGGAAAATAAAACTTTACAGACAGGTGATAAGCGGAAGTTTTTTTAATAGTGTTTAATGCCTGCAAAGCAAACCTGGGCTACCTATACCCCCGCCGCTGAACCCTTGCACTTGACAGTTAGGAGCTAAGTTGGTACATCCACAGAAAACAGATGAAAAGCTTTAGCCGTTTGACTTCCTGAACCAATCACAAAGAAGCATTCCAGTCGGTCAGTCAGACAATGGAAATGGATCTAGATGCTGTACCGTTCCAACCACGTGCGTTGAGTAGTTCTGTACAAGATATCATTGATATTTATATTTGTTGCTATTGTTTTGGTGTTTGTTTGTACGTGAGGGAACATAACAAGACTTTCACAATTATAGAGGTGGAGAGACTTCTGTGCGAAGGTGTGGCGAGAGTGAACGCGGCTTCATGGAACAAGAAAGTGAATGTGAACCACTAATGATATGTTTTGGTGACGACAATCATGTTGGTGCTTCTGAGAATGACGATGGACACTTGGATGGAATTGAGCCATTAAAATTCTAAACCAGTGAAAATAGCTTTGTTATACCTTTCTCTCATTGTGACAAGCTATTTTGCATTTTTGTTCAATATTGTCATAAATACATATGTATGCACATGCGTTACAGTATCACTGTTATTTTCAGTTAACATCAATAATAACTAATTAGTTTCATTATTCATTGGCATTCATTTAATATGCACACTGTTTATATTCACGATAGAGACATTTGTAATCAGCTGTTATTGTTTACTGGTTACTCTGGCAGCATAGTAGGATTCAGCGGTGAGTGGTCTAACCACTTGGCCACAGCATGGGAAAGTCCTCCACACGAGTGCTGGTATCCTTTTAACATCAACTTGTCACCTATAATGTCAGAGATTCTCCTAAACCACAAGTTGAAAATTCTTTCCTTCGAGAAGCATCTCTCATTGAGAAGTGTCATCAAACATTATCCTGAGATAGGACTGTTACGAGCAAATACGACAAAGCTTTTCCTGTCATCTTCAATCTACTATGTAAACCATGTATAAATACTATTTTCTGCATGATAATGGGTAAAATTGAGTTTTACACAGTATTGTCAGTGCATAAAGTTACCTTCTGTAATACTTAAGCATAAAAATAGCAAGTTGTAACTTTATGCACCATCATGAAAAACATACAATGTTAGTTAACAAATTTCCTACAGAAACTTCTGCTATATAATCTATTTCTGCTCATCTGTAACTGCATGTTGCAAAATCTTTTAAATTAACCACTCTTTTTGTTGAATTATTCAATGTTTATTGAAAAGGGTACCTAAGCAAAGCAATTATTGTTCTCAGGCTGTAGAATTTCCATAATCTTTATTCAATTATTTGCAGTGTTTATTTAAATCCATATGGCACCATAAATAATTGCTGTTGTATATGTCCGTGAAAATGTTAACTCTTTTCTAATATTTATTTTAATTTTGTATTGCCATGCAAAAAACATTGTGTTGCACACATGTACAAAGTCTTGTTTTAGAAAACTGTTGGCTGTTATAACCTCAAATGTGGCCAGCTTTGATTTTTTGCACAAAGTGACCACAGGCTGTGAGTCTGACTTTTTTTAAAAATTGTTGGTCATGAAATCAGTGAAATGGTACTCAAATGATGTTAGGGTCCATGGAGCTTAAAGTTACTCAAGATTCGCCTTCTCAGCATCAGAGTGACAGATAACTCATCCTAAATGAAATTCAAACCTGCGAGCTTTTGAATGTGAGGCAGACATGCTACCAAGATTGGCCTAACCTGACTTCACAATGTTTATATCAATCCATAAAATGGCAGATGATATGACCATTGTCATTATGCAATGTGCAGAACCATACAAAATTTTACATTGCTACCAAGAAAGTCAAAAAACTTAAATGTTGATACATTATTTTCATCATTTTATTACTTTCACTGCCTCCATTACTACGATTTTGTGGTGCTAAACAACATAATAACTGAACATCAGGGCAAGTTGAGCATCAAGTCCATGAAATGGGAAAAACAAATTATTTGTAATCTATCATATATCTATAAATATTTAGGACTCTCTAAACAATGTGTATGGCACCCGTGTTCAAAGCAATTTTATTCTCCTTTTTCCACTTGTATCATAAATAACTAACATGATTTTCATGTAGTTATGAAATAAAATTGCAGCCCCATTTCACAAAATCCACACCCAATTAAAAACAAACAACAACTTTACACATTTGTAACATAAATAACTCAACATAATTTTGATTAATTTCAAGAAAAAAAAATCTCTGTTATGAATGTTGCAGGACATGAGGAGACTATGTGCATTTACACACACTGCAAATGCTGGAAGTCTGAAAATATGTTATAGGTTTATTACAATTACTGTTAGAACACTATAAAACCATAATGGAAACTAAAGCGCGACTGAAAGCACTTAGCATTATAAAAATTAAAAGTAACATTGAGAGTAAAGGTGTCTTATCAACCATTATTGTTTATTCCTCTGTTAAAACACAAAACTCCACTTAATTCATTTGGTGTTATGACTCTAGGAACATGTTTCCATTCTTTGCCTTGTTGGCAGCATTGTGAATCTGGGAATATTTTCAGAAACTTGCATTTCCATCCTGTACTTTGTTGATGATTGTGATTCTGGCAACGTTTTTGGAAATTTAATTCTTGAAGATGTTCCTAGGCTCATAACAGCAAAATAAGTGTGAGGTTTTATGATGTAAAGGGAAGGTTAACACTGCTAACAGGTTTACACCCTGTTATGTGGTGTAATGGCTTATGCTCTTACTTGTTCACATTTTGATTCCAATCTTCCATCCTTAAACAGATTACTTTATCTTTCTCTGCACCTACTATGTACATAGTGTATAGAGAAGGTATTGCACTCCACCCAAAAATTTGATGCCGAGTTTTCACCGGAAATATATGTTATAGGGTCCCCTGTATAAAAAAAAAGCATGTTAACAAAAAGGTGCATGCGCATGTGTGAACATAACTCAAAAACGAAAAGTCCATAAAATACCAAACTTGGTATTTAAGTTTAGTATCTTCCAGGGATGCGACACAAAGATTTTGAGAAAAATCCCCCCACCCCAAACTACCCTTTGCATGGAACTTTTTTTCGAAAATTTTGATTTTCTCAAAAATGGCTCTAATGATTTTGATTAAAATATCATATATTAAATATATTTGCCTGACAAATAAAATGTATATCTTGAATTTTCTGGGAATAGCCTCTGAAGATTACTTTATTCTGGATGAATTTTACGAAATTTTGCATAACTGGTAAACCATAAGAGATGGAAAAAAGCTTACCACACAAAAAATGTAGAGCACTTTAAAACACATAATTTATGTTATATGCATTTTTTCCATGGATTTGATCGTTTTTGAGATATTCCATGTTTTTGGTTACAGCTTTAAAAACTTATACTTTTCTCACACAGGACTTTGTCAACTCGTGTCTATACAAACAAAGGAACTTCAGTCACATAGCAACCAGCTTTTGACTATCACTTTAACCTACGGTACTCCCTTATTTTGCTTCTACTTACAAGGAAGCAAGTAATAAGACTATTTCTGCTAATTAGCATGAAGTAAATAGAAGCATAAACTTTTTAACAATAATTTGTTGCAGAGATGTAGAGAAAGTGATGTGAATGGAACACATCACATTTTTTTTAATTAGCTATGGCCTGACAGGCTATTACACTTAAAGTACCAAAATAAGACTTAATCCTTTAATGCCAGCCTGAATAGCAAAATGCTGTCTGAAAAGTGCCAGGCAGTTTTAGAGGAGAATGCAGGCTTTTAAATTATTAGTAAGAAAATGAGTACCAAATGACAGAGAGTTGAATATTTTTCTTTATTCTTATGAAATCCTTTTGCCTGCTGTATAATATGCATTATATGTATGGGAAATCTCTTCAATATTTTTAAAAAATTGAAAACAAGATAACATTTTGAAAATAAAATTTAAAATCCTAAAATAATCAATAATTAGGCACACAAAACCTCACTACACAGGAAGTTCAGGCTAATTAATGAAAGTATGGATATTTGTTTACTAAAACAGCATCTTATTTTGGTCTGGTGTTTCATATTTTAAAATACAAAAAATGATTTCACGTAACCTGAAACTGAAAACAAAAAAAAAAAAAAACAAAAAAACAACAAAGGCACCACAAACACACACATAAGCATGATGCCACTTTTAATGAAAATGGCATATAAGAATAGAATACAAATGTAACATAGATTACTGTACAATTTAGCACTTGTGTGCATCTGAATAATTGATTCACATTGTATTCATTGTCTGGTTACTTCTCCGTAAATCCATTTTGATAAGTACACCAATTATTTGCTTGCATACAAGGGCTGTTGTTATTGGATGCATCAGCAAAGCTAGAATATATATCTTCCTCTCTTATGTCAATGTAAGAAACACGTTTATCAAGATCTGAAAATTCAAAATCACTTGCTTTCTTCTAATACATTGCGAACTGAAGCTGTTATTTTCTCTTTGGTTCGTTACCTTCAGCCATGTTTCACCAGGATAAACAAACACAGGCTACATAAATTAAATTTGGATAATTTAATGCTTTGGAGTGAAGATGGTGATTGGCAATTTTCAGATCACGACTAGATTGTGGTCCAACAGACTTACCAGATGGCCAGAAGTTTTTGAGGGAAGGTCGTTCCACCACAAAGTACTCCTCTCCCACGACATACACCTTGTAGAGAACAGCGTTGTGGTTAATGAAACTCTGAGCAACACATGGGGGCCGACAATCTTTCACACCTCTCTCGTTGAATATCAGTGCCATCTAGCAACACAACAGATAACTACGTAAGCAACTAGTTCACCATATCTGGGTCAATTGGCAATAATAAGTTGTGGTAAGTGAGAATTTTATTTAATCATCAACATTCTTCCCCTTAGATATATTTGTGCAATTTTGAAAGCACTTTTCATTACAGCAATTGTCTTTATCTCATCTGTGGTCTTTACTAGAAACAACTTAACAACTAGCTTCATCTCCATTGCACAGTTATGCCTTATCCACTTGATATAGAGCTATAAGAAAATTATGTTTAAAAATAACACAAAATCTACCAAAACTAATTTGCTTTTCTATCTTTTCCTAAGGACCTATTGATGCCTCTTATAATTATACTTTTATTTTAAATTTGCCATGCACTGAGACTCATCAGTATGCACCCTGAAGTGCCAACTTTGTGTAATAATATTCATATCAATCATTAACATGTGCCAAAATCCTGTCCTGCAGTTGTTTTACATGCCATGGGGCTGTTGCTTTATAGTGTTCTTAAGGGGGGGACGTAGGCATATATACCTTGACACAACAAAAATTCTACCATGGCCATAGTTTTTGTTCTAAAGCAATGAAATTTTGCACAGTTAATTTTGTCCTGGTATCTTCCATGACTGTGCTATTTTATAAGTAATTTTGTCAACAAATAAAGAAATTACACTACATTGGAATTTTCAAAACATCAAAAAACTTATGTACCTTTTCCTTAGTATCCCTTTGATGAAATTGCTTGAAAACAAGTGTACATAAAGTATTAGAATTATACTATATTTTGGCGCAGAAATTTTGTCTCTATCTTACTTCAATGATTTTTAAAGTATTTTTCAAGATATGCAAGTTTTTTACTCCAAATTATTATGTATTTCATAGCACAATAACTAAAGAATGTAAATCAAAAGAAAACTAGCTGTGCCAAAATACTCATTGTGAACTGAAATTTGTGTGTACAAAATTTCATTGCAATATCTCAAATAGTTTCTATAAATGTGAAAAATTATAAACCTGAGTAAACAAGAAAAGACATTTTGTTTACAGAGTGACCCACATACTTTAGATGCTGCCATAACTCTAGTCAGCTTCTTCTTCCTGGTCAGAAACTAAAGAAACATACCTTGTGTAAGAAATGTAGAGAAGCAAGGGATCAAAGCTGATAATCAAGCAAGCAGAAAAAGTGGACATGGCATGATAAGTCCTAAGTTTTTAATTTATTTGGACCACAAAGAAATTAAATTAGGTTATGAAACTTTGGGAACATAAAGATGAATGTATTAACAATTAATTAGTGAAATAAAAAAAAATAATAAAAAAAAAAAAGTTGTCATATTTAGCCTACGTCCCCCTTAAAAGCGTTGGTCTGGGCTGGGTCAGATGGCCAATGCATAACCAAGCGAGCCTTCCAGATCTATGCAAGTTTGTCTGGAAACTTTTAACATCGCTTCACAATTTAAAAGAGTTCAACGATGGTATTATTAAGTAAATGCTAAGTGAACATTCATGCATGTAGTTTGATTGAAATGGACAGTTGCACAGATTGCTATGTGCTGCTGGCTTATACATATCTATGAGAAAGGAAATAAATACCTTATGTGCATTACTGGAACCATGTGCAACTGACGGTTTGCAGACTGCAATTAGAAAACATTGCAACATTATTTTCCTCAGATACACTTCTGTATCATCTAACTTCACACATTTATTTATAAATGAAGACTACAAAGACAAAGTCAGCTCTCAAAGGGCCATGTCACATTGATATTGGAAGGTTAGCTGACATTTTTATAGCGAAAATACAAGGGTTGTTCTCCGAATTGCCAAAATGGTCACCTCTAGTGCAATAATTAGCCACAGATAAGGTTTCAGTGCTCTGGGTGGACAGCTGCGTTGCAAATAACTTATTATTGTTGTTCCCATGTAAGACATTTTGTAGATGGAACAGTGATCGCAATACATATCTTTCTTCTTTAGTTGAAGCCCGACTGATGGCTGGGTGTTCTCAGCAGAGCTTCGTAATCATGTGGCAGTATTTCTAAATTCATGAGCTGGTCTTTGTGTTGTGTATGACAATATTTTCCCAAACTGTGAGAGCTGTCGGGTTGTTTACAGGTTTAAGCAACTTTATGTCATTTTCTATTTCATGCCGATTTATCTGTCTGTTTTTACTTTCTCTACAAAGTGTATAGAGAAGCTATTGCGCTCCACCCAAAAATTCAATACCAAGATTTCACCAGAAATACATGTTTTAGGGTCCCCTGTATAAAAAAAAACATTTACAGAAAATGGTCTCTCTCTCTGTGTGTGTGTGTGTGTGTGTATGTGTGTGTCTGTCTGTGAACATGATAACTCCAAAAAGAAAAGTCAGTAAAATACCAAACATGGAATTTAAGTTTAATATCTTTCAGGTATGCGACATAAAGATTTTGAGAAAAATTCCCCCACCCCAAACTACCCTTTACATGGAACTTTTTTCAAACATTTTCATTTTCTCAAAAATGGCTCTAACGATTTTGATTAAAATATAATATATAAAAGATATTTATCTGACAAAATGTATATCTTCAATTTTCTGGGAATAGCCTCTGAAGACTACTTATTCTGGATGAATTTTACTGAATTTTGCATAACTGCTTAACCGTAAGAGATAGATAAAAACTTACCATAAAAAAAATGTAGAGCATGTTAAAACACACAATTTGATATATGCTTTTTTTTTTTTTTTTTTTGTGGAGTTGATTGTTTTTGAGATATTCCTTGTTTTTGGTTTCAGCTTTGAAAAACTTACACTTTTCTCATACAGGAATTTGTCAACTCCTGTCCATACAAACAAAGGAACTTCAGTCACATAGCAACCAGCTTTTGACTATCACTTTAACCTATGATACTCCCTTATTTCGCTTCTACTTACAAGGAAGCAAGTAATAAGACTATTTCTGCTAATTTTTTTTATGGTGTGTCTGAAATGTTCTTTTAACCTTATTTCCAGTTTTGAGCAATGTAACATAATTTGCAGTCCTTACAATCAATTTTGTAGATCTAAGACCTCATATCTATGAACCAAAGATCAGGCATCTATAAAAGATTTCCCTGTGATGTGGCTCCCAAAGAAAGAAGGAAGGGAAACAGTATAACAACAATAATGATAATAATACGACAAATAACAACAACATATAGAAATAAAAGTTGCTGAATTCTGTAACTTCTCACATTTAACGCTTTTTAACACTTGGAATGGGATATTAATGAATCATTCTAATTTGTAAATAGTTTTTTTATTTTCTCTACATCTGCTATGTATATAGTAAGTAGATAAGGTATTGTATTCCACCAAAAATTTGATGTCAAAATTTCACTGGAAATGTATGTTTTGAGGTCTCCTGAATCCAAAAAGAACATTTTCAGTAAAAGGTCAATGTGTGTCTTTGTGGGCAGTATAATTCAAAAAACAATACCATTAATGAAATTGTTAGAGCCACTTTTGAGAGAAAATAAAACTGTTTAGAGTATTTTTTTTGGTAGTTTGATGCCCACTTTTACTGCTCTAGCATTGCAGGCGGTGACACTGATGATACATGAAGATGGAGCCCCAGTGGAATGTGATGGAAGTGGAATCTGGAGAACCTAGAAAAAACCTGCCCCTGCACCACGTTGTCCACCACAAATATCACATGCGGTCGCTTGGGATTGAAGCCAAGGAGAGAGGCGAGTGGTCTGAACACTTGGCCACAGCGCAGCCGTTATGTATACAGTAGTTTGGGGTGGGGGGATTTTCTTGAAAATCTTCATCTCGCATCCTTGGAAGATACTAAACTTTAATACTAAGTTTGGCATTTTATCGACTTTTCTTTAAAGGTTATTTTGAAAATTTTGTTTTTCTCAAAAATGGCTCAAACAGATTTGATTACAATATCATTTATTAAAGATATTTACATGACAAATAAAATGCATATTTTGTATTTTCTGTGAATAGCCTCTGAAGACCTCTTTATTCTGAATGACTTGCATAACTAGTAAACCGTAAGAGATACACAAAAATCTACTACACAAAAAATGTAGTGGCTTGCCCTGCAGCTCTGTTGTGCAAGGGGTACCGGGTTCCATTCCCGGCTGGGGGGGTAGAGATTTTCCTCTAGCCCAGTTAATTCCCTATCCTCACCAGAGTCTGGAAGTATGAATGCATGCGTGAATGTGTGTGGGTATGATCCAATGATTCAAATTAAAGATGATACACAAGTTCCACAGGGAAATGCCGTCAGCGGGATCATGCAGTTAAAGGTAGGATATAAATAGGAAGGAAATAAATAAAATTAATAAACTCCCCAGAAATGAAATAGTGTTTTATTTATGGATGCTCTTTAACTGCTGTGGTTTTCAGCATCCCATTCTATACTGGGCGTGAAAGACTGCTAAATTTTGCTCAGGGGCATCTCTATTAGGCTTGAGGTTCTTTTACCTGACATAAATCTACAACACGGGACATATGGCTTTACTTCCCTTCAGAAGGAAACCGTGCTAAGGATTTTTATGACCAAAAAAATCCATTGTCCTCCGCTGGGTTTGAACCCGCAACCTTGGGTATATGAAGTTAATATGGTAACCATTACACCATTACTCACCACTTAAGCCCTTGTGAGTTTAAAAGGATTCTGAAGATAAAGGAACCAGTTCATGGTATTGGCTTCAGAAATGTCCCAGAGATTCGGCAAGACAGCAGACTATCAATACAACAGGCGCTGTTAAACTTAGTCTTTCACTTTATGACTTGCACAATTCTGCTGACAAATTTGAAGGACAACAAAACTCAGCCCACCTGAGTAGTGTGTCTGCCTCACATTCAACAGGCCACAAGTGTCTACTAACTTTAAGGGGCCCTGAGATCATTTCATCAATTTCATTCATCGTTCGATATGAACAACCAGGTTAAAAAACTGGGTAACACATACCTGTTAGAGTTACAACCCTTGTATTTTTGCATAGATAGAAATGACAAAATCCAACCTTCACAAATTTCTATGTTTCCCTTATTGATCAACACAAGTTGACGAGTCGATTCATTACAATAAACAACATTTCTTGGAATTTTTGCTGGAACATGCTTCCTTCATTTTCAACTGGACATCGACTAATTCCTTGAGGTGGAGCTGGCAATGTTGTAAGTGCTGTATCCTCTGGTGGTGGTTCAAACACATCCTTCTGTGGAACGTTGAAATTGATAACCCTGTTTCTATTTTTCACAATGAAGATGTTTTGCCATGTGGCCAGCTCTTGTTTTGGTTCTGAATTTATATTGTGGTGTTTTGTCCAAAAGTGGGTGGCAACTGCTGATTTTTCCAATGGTTTCTTTATGTTTTTCCAATATAAATGTGATTACAATCCTTAGTTGTTGTTTAGTGTAATTAATCGACTTGTAGTCAAATAAATGAATATAACAACAAAAAGATACTTACCAAATGGATACCGGACACGGGCTTGTTTCAGAGTGTCAACATTCTGTTTCACATCATTGGACATCAACTCCACAAAGGAAGGTGTAAACACATCTAAAAGTTCAAAATAACACAATTACTAAAACTGCCTATTACTATTGCTTTGTCTATCTGTCTTCATGTAGGCATAAAGAAAATTGCAAACCACCACAAGTATGGAGTTGATATGATACAAAAAAATCTCACGTGTTCCATTCACATGACTTTCTCTACATCTTTGTAACAAATGATTGTTAAAAAGCCTATTCTTCTATCTACTTCATGATAATTAGATAAACATCAGCAGAAATTGTCTTATTACTTGTTTCCTTGTAAGTAGAAGAGAAATAAGAAAATGCACAAGCTAAAGCCAGTCGCTATGAGAAACAATAAAAAAGATGTCTTCCCGTTTGAGAAAAGTTTAAGTGGTTAAAATTAAAACCAATAATCTGGAATGTCTCAAAAACGGTTAATTCTACAAAAAGAAGGATATGACATATATTGTGGGTTTTAACGAGATCTACATTTTTGTGTAGTAAGTTTTTGTATATCTCTTATGATTTGCCAGTTATACAAAAGTCATTTATAATGAAGAGGTCTTCAAAGGATATTCCCTGAAGATATACATTTCATTTGTCATAAAAATGTCTTAAACATAAGGTATTTAAATTAAAATTGTTAGAGCAATTTTTGAGAAAAGGATAGTTTAGGGTGGGGGGATTTTCTTGAAAATCTTTGTTTCGTTTTTGAGCTATGCTGTCCACACACATGGACCTTTTTTTGATTCACGGGGACCCAAAACATGATTTGATGAAATCATGGTATCAAATTTTTGGGTGCAATACAATAACTTCTCTATACATTAAGTATATAGTATGTGTAGAGAAGTAATTAAGGATATTGACATAAACACCCTTTGAAACAAGATTGCAATTGAATATTTCTGAAGTAAGACTAAAGATTTTAAAACTTTCCTAGCTAAAACAAATACGCCAATGAAATGTACATGCAACTGACTGTAAACCAACAAGAGGAAATAAGTACAATGTTTCTTATTACTTACTCTACCACATAGAACGTACATAGTAAGCAGAGAAGGTTTTGTATTCCACCCAAAAATTCAATGCCAACATTTCACCAGAAGTGAATGAGAGAGAGAGAGAGAGAGGGAGAGAGAGAGAGAGAGAGAGAGAGAGAGAGAGAGATATTCAAAAACGAATTTCCGTTAAATACTTGATATTTAAGTTCATCAGTGTCCTCTAAGGTTGTGACAAATCCACCTACTTCAAACTACATTACATGGGATAATTTTTTAAAATTTTGTTTTTCTCAAAAATGGCTATAAATACCTAAAGATACAAATAAAAGGTATATTTTGAATTTTTTGGGTATAGCCTCTGAAGACATGTACAGCTACTTCCAAGATATTTCTTGTTACTGGTTTAATACATTTCCAACACTTAATTTATTCTCAAATGGGAAATCGTGATTCACTTTTTCTCAACCTGAACATGCAAATTCAATTGTAACACATAGTGACAGCATGAAGGACAAATATGAGGGCCGTTCAGAAAGTAGCCTCCGATCGGTCACAGTGCGGGTAGTAGCGACGCCATCTGTGCATTCACGCACTCAGCAGGTCAGTCGGCATCAAGCCGTGGTCGAGTGAAAGTCGTACCTGCGCTAGTTTAGTGTTTGTGGCCGTTTGAAATGTGTACTGCAATAGAAAACCCCGCCAAATGTGAAGTGCGTGCTGTTATAAGGTTTTTTACAGCCAAAGGATATTCTGCAGCAGCTATTCATCGTGAGCTTTGTGCCGTGTACGGACCAAGAGTTATGAGTGAAGGAGTGGTCCGTGAATGGGTACGTTTATTTAAAAGTGGACGAGAAAACGTTCATGATGAAGAGAGGAGTGGTAGACCATCATTGGTCACGGACGAACTCGTTCAGACAGTTGATGCAAAAGTTCGTGAAAACCGACGTTTCACAATGTCGGAGTTGTCTACTGATTTTCCACAGATTTCTAAGACTCTCTTGTACGAGATAGTGACAGCAAGATTGGGTTACCGTAAGTTCTGTGCATGATGGGTGCCCAAAATTCTTCTGGCCTCTGCATTAGACTTTCTGTCACGTTATGAGGCCGAAGGTGAACCATTGTTAAACAGAATCGTGACCGGGGACGAAACCTGGATTAAGTACGTGAACCCTGAGGCAAAAGAACAATCAAAGATGTGGGCACATTCAAATTCGCCTACCAAACCAATAAAAGCCCGGCAAGATTTTTCTGCCCGAAAATTGATGGCAACAGTGTTTTGGGATGCAAAAGGGGTGTTGTTGGTTGAATTCATGGAACGTGGGACGACCATTAATCAAGACGTGTACTGTGAAACACTAAAACAATTACGACGGGCTATACAGAACAAACGCCGTGGTATGCTGACTTCCGGTATCGTTTTTTTGCACGATAACGCCCGTCCTCACTCTGCTCGCAGAACAACAGCCCTTCTTGAGTCCTTCAAGTGGGACGTTGTCAACCATCCACCTTACAGCCCAGATCTGGCGCCAAGCGATTATCACCTCTTCATGCATATGAAGAAATGGCTCGGGTCCCAGTGGTTTGATGACGACGAAGAGCTCAAAGATGCTGTCACAGGCTGGCTCCAGGCACAAGCGGGTGATTTTTATGCAGAAGGAATTTCAAAGCTTGTGAACAGATACAATAAGTGCCTCAATCGTTATGGAAACTATGTAGAAAAATAGTGCAAAGATGTAGTTGTAAGATGTATATATTAAAATATTTTTATTTAACTTGGTGAATTTCTTGCAATCAACCGGAGGCTACTTTCTGAACGGCCCTCGTACTTTCGTAAAAAAAAAAATTGTTGTGACACATGTGTGAAGGAAACATCAGATTTTTAGAAAAAGGTCTGTGTGCATGTTTCACTGTGAACAGCATAATTCAAAGAAGAAAAAAAAATTACTGACCAAATTTGGTATTTATGTTTAGTATTTTCCAAAGATGTGATACAAAGATTTTTCAACAAAATTCACCCATCCCAAACTATCCTTTATATGGAACATTATTTGAAATTTCAATTTTCTCAAAAATAGCCCTAACGATTTTGAATAAAGTACTGCATATTAAAGATATTTACATGATAAATACCACATATATCTTGCAATTTCTGGGAATAGGCTCTGAAAACCTCTTCATTCTGGATGAATTTTAAATAACTGGTAAACCATACGAGATAGACATAAAGTTACTACACAAAAATGTGAATCTTGTTAATCCACACAATATATATATTTTAGAGATAAAGATTTCTGAGATATTCTTTTTATTTGTTTCAATTTTAAAATACTTAACAGTTTCTCAAGCGTGAAGTTGGCATTCATTTCATATCTCTCGTTTTACTACTAGCCAATGAACAGAGAACCAAATTTCAATTGCATTCCATAGCAACCAGCTTTTAAAAGATTTGACCATCACTTTTGCCTAGATATTCCCTTCTAATTATAAGGAAGTAAGTACTAAATCATTTCTGCTAATGCTTCTCTTGATTAGCATCAAGTAATAAAATCCTTTGTAAGAATGGTTTAGAACAGGTCAAGTCATATGACTGGAACCATCTGATTTTTAATTTTCTGCAACTTGAGCGAAGGATATAACTATACTATTTTTTATATATATATATATATGGAGACATTTTAGAACATCTTAGCTTCATTAATATTCACCTAGTAATGCTATCTTTGGCTGGACACCCCTTAACACTTATAAATTATCTCTAGCAATTTGATCTCCTCATCTCGTATTCTACTTTTGCTTCCTTTTATTGCCACCACCAATTGTACATATATATGGGCATGTTGGTGACAGAATTAGTACCTGAAAAGAATTTGTGTTTGACGTGTCAGTGGGTGGCAGAGAAGAATCCTGTATGACACATTGATGAGTGGTAAATTTGCAAAAAGAATGAAACATTTGTGTTGCAGCTTCATGGTTGTAAGCATCATTATTCAAAGGATTCTATAAACATTTCAACAATACAACCTTTTGAATTGGTCTATTTGTCGACTGTGATTGAAAATGGAGAAAACTAAATTTTATGCTGTTATTAAACATTTTCATTTGAAGGGTTGGACTGCCACATAAATCAAAATGAATTGGATGAAGTTTAGTGGACTCTGCACCATCACTGAAGATCATTTACTTTTGGATTAAGAATTTAAACATGGTTAGACAGGCACCAAAGACAAAGCATGCTCACGCTATCCTATTGAGGTCACATTGACAAAATCCATGGTATGATAATGCAAGATTGTTGAATAAAAATTCATGACATTGCTGAGACTGTAGACATCTCAACTGAGCTATGTGCAAGGTGAGGTCGCAATTGCTCACAATCAACAAATGCACATCCGCAATATTTCAATACAATGTCTGATGATGTTTAATCGCAATCAGCAAGATGTTTTGCCCTGATTTGTGACTGTTGATGAAACCTGGATCAAGCAATATACACTAGAGTAAAAACAATGGACAAAGGTTGGTCACAATGGACCGAAGAATGCAAAGACCATTTTGGATAGGTAGAGTCAGACTGAAAAATTCAATGCCATAGCTGGGATTTGAACCTCAGATCTCCCAGTCTCTAGCCGGCAGCTCTACCACTGAGCTACCATGGCTATATGCCCATGTTTGGGACTTAGAGTACTTACAATATTGTAAGTTGCCATTGGGGTTGTCACCTCAAAATAATTTGAGATCACCTTGTAGTTTACTGGGAAACATGCAAGTCAGTTGAAAAATTTAATGCTCTGCCAGTATGTTGCCATGGTAGCTAAGTGGCTAGAGATCGGGAGATCCATGGTTCCAATCCCGGCTATGGCACTGAATTTTTCAGCGTGATTCTACCTATACAACTCCTGTCCTACACATGGTTTCTCTGAGAAAACAATTAAAATTATCTCTAAGACAATTTTGTCAACTGGTAAAGTGGTGGTAAATATCTTTTGGGATTCCCAAGGAATAATCCTCATAGATTACTTGGGGAAAAAGCAGAATCATAACTGGACACCATTATGCTTTATTGTTAGATCATCTGAAACTTGTGTTGGCTGAAAAAAACAAAACAAATCAACCTAGGTTGGCATACAAAAAGGGCTCTTTCACCAGGATAATGCACATCAGCAAAAGTGCATGAATTGGTTCCTCATCCACTCTTAGCCCCAAGTGACTTCTTCCTGTTCCCTAACTTGAAACTTTGGCTTGATGGGAAGTGATAGTTGCAGTCAACGAGTATTTTGCAGAGTTTGACAGAACCCATTTTTCCAATGGGATGTAAAAGCTGGATTGTTGTTGAGAAGTAAGGTGAGTGTTCATCAAACAAACATTTAATCCTTGCCTTTTCTATCACTTTTCGAGCCACCCTCATAATGAATGACTGGAAGATAGAAGAGGTTGCTTTATGCAAGGTGAAAGCGAACAGTGACTGTGGAAAAATTGGACAAAGTTGTGATATCTTTTCAAATTAAAACAGTACAAAAACTAGCATTAAAAGTAAATAAAACAATGGGAAATCTTATACATTCACTAAAACTCTGCTTGTGTATGTAATGAAACATCAGAAATGACAAGTGAAGGTGTTGCAAACCTGCTTCCTCAAGTTCGCTGTTCTGTATAAGGCTGTAAGTGCGGTATCTGTCCAGGAGGTTGTGCACGTTGTCCAGAGGATCAATCACAGCAACTTCAGGATGTTCTCGGATGTATGTCTCTACATGGGAGATCATCCTCTGGGCCTGAACACAAAACAAACATCTTTATTAAAAGTAATTCTTTATTCTAATAACAATCTGCTTGTTGCTTAGAGTAAGGCAACACTTGATGCAACATTTTAAATTTTATTCTTAGAAAACTAAAAGGAAACAATCTATCTAATATGCCACACTATCACAGCTTCTCTACAAATATAAACTTCCATATATTACAGTATTCATATAAAATGCGTTTCCTCTATCCATGTTAAGTTACAATATACATAGCAGATAAAGAAGATATTTTATTTCACCCAAAAATTCCATACCAAGACCATTGAAATCATATTTTTGGACCTCTAATGTGCATCATACTTAGTAGTTAGAAAACTATTATATGCACCAACAAAATGCTATACCTTGGTGTATGGACACCTGCTAAAATGATCTCAACTTTTGGAAATTATTTACATCATCGACAAGTATAAAAAGAGAGCTGCAAGCTTGCAGTGAGTTCGGTTTCAACTGTGATTTTGAGCATGCAGTAAAGAGACAGCAAAGCAATCAACGAGAGATAAAATTCTGCTTAGAGCATTTGATTTTTCAGTAATAAAGAGATCTTGTATCTTTACCTTTGGGTCACCCTGTTTGGCAAGCACAATGATGTCTGTAAGTTTATGTAGAATCACTGTGAATGGTCCCTGTTCCTCCAGTGACCTGTTCAGGTCAAGCTGTAACAATAAAGCATGTTTTAATATAAACATGTATAAAGTTGAGTTTTGATAAAAATTCAGTCACCTTTTTTAGATTTTTGGTCCACTTCCCCTTTGTTTGGGAAGACCCATTAGATACCAACCAACAACAGGTGGTTGTGTCCTGTTCGGTGTTGTGCTGCCCTCTACTCTTCTTGTCAATAGGATGACATTCACAGTGGGAACTCACAATTCATAAGAGAATCTTCTTCCTTAGTGGGAAACATCATCACCAAGGAATTTTACACACAGTTGACACCCCAACAGGACAGGGTGACCATTCACACTTAGCTGAGTATATCTCATGAATTCACAGAAGAAAAGACTTAGCGCCTGCCTGGGTAGTGTCTGCCTCAGGTCGCGAGTTCGAATCTCGCTTATGATGAGTTACCTGGATAAGGGGTTTTTCAGGATTTTCCTTTATCCCCAGAAGACGAATGTCAAGTAACTTTAAGCTCCATGGATCCCAAGATCATTCATCATTTGATATGATAAACCAGGTTAAAGGACGTTAAGCTTAAAAAATAAATAAATAAAAAAGCAAAGGATTATGGCCACTGTGTTTGCTGGACCTAACCACTTGTAAAATGCTGCTCATCATATCTGATAGGATCTCATATACCAATCCTGAATAATGGATTGGTATATGAGATCTCCTTTCTGCACACTTAACACATTGAAGCCCGAGTATAGCTCGGGCAGGTATTTCTAACACTTTTAATGCAATTCAACGACCTTAATTCGGTCTTAGGCTATGTGGCAAACAACATACATCAGTTATCGTTTAGTTGTCTGATTTGTGCTGCCATCTGTCCTTGCTTTAGTCAACTATTAGGAGATTTAGTAATATTGGCAGCTCTCGGGTAGTCGTGCCATTTTCCTTGAAGGTGGTGATCTGTTTGTTACGTTTGTGCTCTTAAATGTTAAATGCTGAATTTTCCTTGATTTCTGTGAACTGAAGCTGAAATTCAGGATACAAATGAAGCTCCGGAAAATTCTGATTCCGAGGGAGAGTTTTTCAAACATTCAATAAATGGAGTGTAAGCAGCTTTACGCAGTTTTTTTCAAACTCATACTTGATACTTGTTATAAATTTAAAATAAAATATTAATACGGAAGTAATGACTATTTTCTTACTTGTTGAGAAATCCTTGAATGCCATACTTTTAGATTGTCCCTATATTTTTTGGCAGATTTGATTGATGTACTGTAAACAGTAACTCAACTGGGTTTCTTGGCCCTTAAACTAAAGAAACGCCCAGGCTTCAATGTGTTAAAGAAGATATGGATGGAAACCACCTACTGCGCTGCCCAACCTTTAGTCAGCATGATAATATAACACCAAAATACTGGAATGCACCATTAGATACCAACCTACCTTTCTGCAACCAACATTTTACCGATCATCCATCACAACTGTCTTAATCACCTATCAATTTTTATTTAATTTCCTGCAATTGGCGTTAATCTTCTTTGTAGCAGTTACAAGCCAATGTATTCCACCCAAAAATTACATACCACGATTTCACCAGAATAAAAGAAAATAAAAAAAAAATTCTGAATAAAAGAAAAACGCATTTTTAGAAAAAGATCTGTGCATGAGTGTTGAATACCAAAATTGCTTTTAAATTCAATAGCTTCCTAGGATGCAACACACACATTTTCTAGGAAATGCCTCCCAACCCAAACTATCCTTTACATGGAACATTTTTCAAAATTTTTATTTTCTCAAAACTGACTATGATTTTGATTAAAATACCATATATTAGACATTTTTATGGAAAATAAAATGTGTTCTAGAATTTGTTGGGAGTAGCCGCTGAAGTTGTGCGGCATTACTTTCGCTTCTGTCAAGTCCTCTTTATTCTGAATGACTTTGCATAACTGCTAAACAGTAAGAGAAGACATAACATTAGCACACAAGGAATGTATATCTCGTTAAAAAGCACTTTTGTTTTGGTAGAGTTAACCATTTCCAAGATATTCTTGTCATTGGTTTTAACATTTTCAGTACTTAGATTTTTCTGAAATAGGAAGTTGTGATCCACTTTATTTTAATCCTGGTCATCCAAAGAGAAAGGAATCTCAATTGCATCACATAGTAACCAGCTTTTGAAAGACTTGACTATCACTTTAGCCTGTGTATTTCCTTATTTCTCTTCTACTTATAAGGAAGCAAGCAATAAGACGTTTCTGCTAATGTTTATCTTGATTAGCATGAAGAAGACAGAAGAACAATTGGGAATATCTTAGTATAGCAAGTGGAAAAGGAGAGATTAAGATCAGTGAAGCTGTCAAGATTATCCTCAAACAAAGGTGAGATAAGATACAAACAATTGTTTGCTAAGCTCAACAAGACAAGCCAGAATATACTTCACTGCGTTTCTGGTAATGAAATATAACAAGACAGCAGATTTTAGGCAAATGCCTATTCTTGTCCTTAACATAGACTTCCCTCACCTTTTGAATTTACATGTTTCATGAAGGTTTAAGTATGCTTAAAAATGCATATATTCTACTCTCAAATCTATTTTAACTCTATTATCTAATTTAACCTATTTTTCCCGTATTACATTTGCAGTTTTGTTGTGCAAGGGTCACTCCAAACGTTTTGAAAATGAATGCAATAAAATGGATCTGATTATTGTATCTTTTCAAATTATTCTGCATTACATTCTTTTAATAATAATAATAAAAAAACATTTTTAGAAAAAGGTCCATATGTGTGTGTCTGTGGACAGCATAGTTCAAAAACGAAAACACCATTAAATACCAAACTTGGCATTTAAGTTTGGTATCTTCCAAGGATGTGACACAAAGATTTTCAAGAAAATCACTCCCCCTCCCAAACTTCCCTTTACATGGAAAATATTTCGACAATTTTGATTTTCACAAAAACAATTCTAATGCTTTTGCTTAAAATCTTTTATATTTAAGATATTTACAAACAAATAAAATGCATATCTTGAATTTTCTGAGAATATCCTTTAAAGACCTCTTTATTACAAATGATTTTTATTGAATTTTGCATAACTGGTAAACTGTAACTTACTACACAAAAAATATAGATCAGGATAATACAACAGTTTCTGTCATACATTTTTTTTTTTTGTGGAGTTGGACATTTTCAAGATATTTATTGATATTGATTTCAGTTTTAAAATACTTAACTTTTCTCATACGGGAAGTTTTAAATTCTTGGCCATACAAAGAAACATATTTCAATGCCATTGTACCATATTTTAAAAATCTGACTGTCAGTGTAGCCTAGTATATTCCCTTATTTCCCTTCTTCTTACAAGGAAAAGACTATTTCTGTTAATGTTTATCTGGATTAGCATGAAGTAAATAGAAGAATAAACTTATTAACAATAATTGTTACAGAGATGTAGAGAAAGTCATGTGAATGAAACACATCAGACTTTTTATTTCATTTTGGGCAATAGAAAAAAGTTGCTTAGGGCCATATTTGGACTGTAGGGAAGGTGGGACAAAATTTTACTCCTGCAAACATTGTGTCATTTCTTCTGCAGTGTAGCTAGAGACATTGTCAAGGTGGAATAAAATTCCATGCACACACGTTTTCTGGCAGTAATAGTCTCATGTCCCTCGCTGAGAAGAAACAGATCTTCTCCTGGAATAGCCCAGACCAATGATTGGGGATAATCCAACTGCAGGCGTTCTTGATGTCAAGTATTTTGTTTTCACTGCTGCTTCTTCAAACTAACAATGATCTTTCCACAACATCTGCTCTGTTTGTGCCATATTTTCATCCCATTGTTGCAGTAGTCAGCTATCCTATTCATTGTCATCTTAGAGGGTATCCCTTCTTCTTCTTCTTAACTTTGCATACCAGACTACAAAGGTCAAAGATCCACAAATGTATGATGCTTCAAGGTATTCCTTTCCCCTAAAGGACCTTTAAAGTCCCAGAAAATCTTAGTAAGGAAATGCTCTCACTTGAGATCCACTATAGTATTTTTTTCAATAAAAGTCTATCTAGTTACTAAACAGAAACTTTTTTCAGTGCTATGAGTGTGACTTCTTGTATTTTCCAAGGACTTATTCAACACTTCACATATATAAGAAATTGTCTTAATTTGGGACGTTGGGTGGGCCATAGCATTTCAACGTGGTCACATTTGCTTTAAAACATAATTTCCTATGAATAATAAGGTTTGCTTCAGTTTTTAAAAACCTTATATTAGCTTTTGTATGTAACAAAACCCATATCTTTAACTTACCTTAACTAGATGAAATCCATGATTTCTGAAAAACAAAGAAAGAAAACAATATCAAAATACATTAGATATGGAAATTGTTCCCTAAATGTTTAGGCACTCCTGCAAATGACTCCAAAAAAACGTGTAACAAATTTAAAATATGAAAATTAACTTTTTTAGAACTCAAATTACAAATATTTTGTTAAAATCAAAATGGTGTTCGTTCTCTGAAGCAATATCTAGTATTGTGGACCAATAGCCATGTTTATTTCATGTTTATCTTTGATAGACTTCTTTGTAAGAACATGCCTTTTTCAGTCATTTTTGTGTTTTTATTTTATTACTCCTTGGTTACTTTTTGTGAAGATAGAATTTTGTTCCAGTTTTGTTTTACTTGTCAGTCTATTTTTTATAAGGTGATGAGTTGTTTAATTTTGTGTAAATAACCAGTTTTAGCAATGGAAAATTTTGAAATCTTTTACACTTCTCCTTCTGACTTAGTCAGGGAAGGAGGTCCTGCGTTGATTCTCCTCCTGCTAATTGCGCAATTGAGGGAGATTAAGTCAGAGAGTTAATCTTTCCTATAAATACCTCGCCAGGCGAGAAGATTAATTATATAAAAGAATTTGTGCTTTCATTTGATATTGTGTCAGAGAATAAAGCAGTTATAATCTTTGGTAAGAAAAATTGAATTTTCGAGGAATTAATGAAGTTATTGCCCAGAACATCTTAATTGAAGTGAAAAAAAAAAAAGAAGTATATTACATGAAAGGAAAAGATATGTAATAAAGTGAATATTTAAACAAGAATAGATAAATTTCGTCGGAAATACAACCGTTTAATTATAGACAATTCAGTTTTGTTTGAAAGAAAAGAAGACTATCGTTCAAATTGAAACTATTTTGATGTTGTAAAGTTTTAAATAAAGGCGAGTCTTGTTTCAAAGAAAAAGTCCTGCACCAAACAAAGCTGTACTGACTGATCTGGATCAAGGCAGGCAGAGCTTACACCACCACTCCTGCTGTATCTCTGAATCCAATCACCCAAACCTTTTGCTTTTTTACTTTCTCTACACGCAATATGTACATAGTGTATGGAGAAGGTATTGTAATGCACCAAAAAATTCCATATCAAGATTTCACCACAAATGTTTTAGGGTCCAATGTATAAAAAAAAAAAAAAAAAATTCAGAAAAAGGTGTGTGTGTGTATGGGTGTGTCCGTGAACATGATAACTCAAAAACGAAAAGTCGGTAAAACACCAACCTTGATATTTAAGTTTAGTATCTTCCAGGGATGCGACATGAAGATTTTGAGGAAAATCCCCCCACCCCAAACTGCTCTTTTCATGGAACTTTTTTCGAAAATTTTGATTTTCTCAAAAATGCCTCTAACGATTTTGATTAAAATATTGTATATTAAAGATATTTACCTGACAAATATCTTGAATTTTCTAGGAATAGCCTCTGATGACTACTTTATTCTGGATGAATTTTACGGAATTTTGCATAACTGCTAAACCATAATAGATGAACAAAAACTTGCCACACAAAAAATATAGAGCACGTTAAAACACACAATTTATGTAACGTGCATTTTTTTCTCGAGGAGTTGATCACTTTTGAGATATTCCTTGTTTTTTGTTGTTTTGACTTCATGTGTTTCTTTGTTGCATATTTCAAGGTTTCTTATTATCTTCCCAATGCCCGAAAAATCTGCAGTTGCACATCACTTTTGGGAAGCACACGATGAAATCAACCCTAACATCAAACTCTTGAAACAACTTTTGAATCTGTTTCAATTATCGGTGTGGGAGAAAACCTACATCCATATATACCTCCACACATTGATGAACATTGGAGTTCCCCCCCTAAGGATTGCTTAACCAATCTCATCGCCCGCCCAACAGATGTCACCACAGTCAACACACCCATAACTTGGAAACCAAACCCAAGCAGTAGTGATTCATCAGCTGAGGATGCGGGCAACGGTCCGCTAAACAATTGTCCTGCACAATAAAAGTAAGTAAAGTGTGTGCTAATACATTAATTCAATTTGATTATGTCTTCACTGTAAACAGTTTCAAAATTATACAACATATAACTTATTTTTATTTAATTGCAAGGCATGTAGAGTTCCGCCTGGAGCAGCTACATGGATGGAGGATTTGCTGCCCACCTGTCAGTAAATCATTTTGTAGATCCAGTAACAATATTAAATCCTGCGGCATCGCCTATCCAGGGCTGCTTTTGATGCATACATGTACTATGCATACATGTACTATATAAAACTAGTTATTTTTGATACATAGCCTCAAAGGCACCAAAACATATTTTGAATCTAAACTAGAGGCATGAAGTCCCTAACAAGGTTAGTAGAGTCTGTAAGAATTTTTACTGCAATATACTTTGAAGCTTTAAGCAAATAGTTTTAATAATGCCACCAGTTTGTAGCATGCACAAATGGCAGCTCCAAACTACTCGAGCTGAGCTCAAAACACAACACTAACAAAAACTGCTCCATACATCACTGCAGCCTTGGTGTAATTCCACTATAAGACTTGAATCCAACTACTACATTACAATGATATAGATACCTATTATATAATTACCTGCATACACCATGGAATTCACTCCAGTTCAGTTTTTGAGACTTCTTCTCCGACATCCAGTACCCTATCACTTTATACGACTTCTGATCCGTCATTTTTCAGTTGAGATCTTTACTGTTTAAATGTTTACGCTTTCTACCACATTTTCCCGCTCAAGTCCGTCTTGTTTGTAAGTATCATATTGCCTGAAAATGAAGGATCACAATAAACACAATTATTGAAAACTTCCAAATAACACAATAATGTGCTCCAATATTTTTAATAATTTGTTATAGCTTCTAGATGCTAAAAACGTATCAACTCAACGAAACTAATGTATTTCTGACATACATTGTTGATAATCAGGCAACTGTTTACAACGCTGGTGTGTCATTAAACAAATCCACTTTAGAACGCCAAAAACGAAACCTACAATATCTGCATTTCAATTTCTCTCAAAGTCAGTCTATTACTCAACATCTATATTAAGAGTCATGATGTAAACCTGAAAAACGTGACAATCCCAAAGCCTGTCACATCGAATCACCTTCACGGATCTGCTCAAACTACTGCAGATCTTATCTTCCAACTTTAATATGGCAATTTACCAACTACAGGCTAATATATGAGGCCAGATATTGATGCACAAAGATTTCACTAGTGCAATAATATCTAAAAAACTTATTTTCCCTATTATACACGTGTTTTACTACAATGACAACGTAAACATTGGATTTCAGACGTACCTACGCTGTTGTAGTTTCTTCTTGTCCTAAATTTATAACTGAAACATCAAACTGCGCACTTTGACTACTTCAATTTGCACACACTGCGTCACCACTGATGGACAATCATTTACAAAATATTTCAAGAAAATGTGAGGATTGAGTACATACATGTAAACGCAATCATCAGCCGTAACATCGCACCTTGGGTACCTTTGAAAGCAGAAAATTTGTACCTACAAGAGATTAATACCAACTGTGTAGCTTAAAAAAGCAAGTTTCAAAATGAAAATAAAGCACTTCTTGGCTTTGAAAATGTCTGCGTGTATCACTTAAGTTTTAGCTGTGATGTTTGGATCTTGTAATCAACGTTAGGCATCACACCAAGAAAGACTGACTGCGTGAACAGAATCATGTGAAAAAGAGCCACACCTGTTCCGTATCCTAATTTCAGATGCCACGCCCCCTTAATTAAGATGAGGACGAATGCCAAGCGAATGAATCACGTATTTCAACACGCAAAGTTTTGATAGAAATCCCACGCAACATGACAGGATGTAAAGGCCACTGAAATAGGAACTGTAAACACTGTAAAACGCTGAAAACTCGAGAGAGAAAGAGAAAGAAAGATATATGCCTTTCACAAACACATTTAACAGTGAATTGTGATTTCTTGAGAAATAGAAATGGAATCTGGGGGTTGTGCACCCTCAGATCTCGTTTTCTCAAGTATTCCTGAAAGCGAACACCCTAAAGAAGTAAGGCTATTTCCATTTAGAGGTTATAGTTTGACATATTCTTTATTTAGCTTTGTACATGCAGTTACATGTTTAAGATCTGTTTTCAGGATTCTGAACATGGAGAAGGGAACATGACACATTGTGTTCAAGTAGAGAAGCAGAGAAAACCAAAGAGAATTCTTCATTTTAGTGATGGAATACTTGAGGAGTACAGCTCAGAAGACGAAACTGATACTCCTGTAGAAACTGTAACCAGTGAAATAAATCCAGTAGGTTCTTAATTACAACTCATGGTATTAAAAAGTACTAAGTTGTAAAATAGCTTCAAAGGAATGTTTTGTTTTGTAGAAAACCTTGCCTTGGGGACCATGGGTATGGTACCAGACAGTTGCAGCAGGCACAATCTCGCTGCAAGTTTGTGACTACCTGGGTGAACATCTGGCCAGTTTCTTTGGGATCACTTCGCCCAAGTATCAGTACGAAATTGACGAGTACAACAGAATGGTTGCAGAGGTATGTCTATTCTCATTGAGATTTAGTCAAAGGACATTCTTTGATACTTATAGTGGTTTTTATAGAGAACTTCGACCCCTCTAGAAATTAAACAAATTGTGGTTTGACTATAAGTTTTGTTTATACTGGTTACGTTTTCACCAATTTTTTTTATTGGAAAAGCTGCGTAATTAAGTTAAACGCTAATTTATTACGTGCGCGTAGCGATCCTTTTTTTGAATATTTATGAAGTATGCTGCCTAGAAGGAGTAGAATATAAATAAAGAAGTCTTGTAGTACTTTTGCAATGTAAATATATAATAATACTACACACTAAACTGCCTAAAACCTGAGTTTCATTGTCAGCGGCAGGCGAAGTGTTGTGGAATGCAACACCGGCATATGTCGCTAGACGCTGTGCTGATGTATGACAAGTATGTTTCACGCAGATACAGCTGTTCAGTGAATTTTATTATGCAGAACTTCGGCCACTCTAAAATCGAATGAAACTAAGTGCGATTGATTGACTTTGTATTTATGATGACAATTTCAAAGCCTGTGGATTTCAAATTCAGCACGAGGTTAGGTTCCAATCCGTTTAGGTTAGTGTGTGTATATAAACAGGTAGCAACATTAGTTTTTTAAACCATCTCCCCACCCCTAATCTCCCTCTAACCACACTGGTCACGTTAGAGTGCAAAACTGCTATAAGTCACAGCGGAGAGAGTTAGCGGCCCAACTTGTAAATAATTACCCTTATAGTTGTGGAAACATGTTTGCTTTTATTCCCTGCAGATGCACTTCCTAGCGTTTACTGTTGTCATTTGCAACCAAAGATGAGAAACAAATTTGCAGTACTACTGTGTCAAGGTTTGGAGGTCGCAAGTGTAGCCCAGTGTTGAGGGATCTGGGTGTCTAAACCCAATGACCCCTGGCAGTTTTCACTACTTGTTTCACTGTTTTCATACACTTTCTATGGAAATATAGGTATCAAAGAAATGCCCCCCCCCCCCTCAAAAAAATATATATATATATATATTCAACATGACCCAAGCTGAAGATAGATTATTTATATTTATAACCTTTTCTTTCTATTTAAGATACTGTATAATTCTTTCATTTGCCTTTTGTTCTCCAGAGAAGATTGTACACTACAGCTCTGTAATATTCACAAGACCCTCCAATCTTTGACCAATTTATGATCTGTATAGCTGAGTTGGCTTCTTGCTTCCTTGTAACTACACTAGCTTAAAGTGATAGTCAAATCTTTTAAAAGCTATTGCTATGCAACACAATTTAAATTTTGTTCTCTCTGTATGGCCTGGAGTAAAACAAAAGAGAGGCGAAACAAATGACTATTTCCCATCTGAGAAACATTTAGGTACATTAAGATTGAAACCAATAACAAGGAATATCTCAGTAAGGTTACTTCATACAAGAACTGTAACAGACATAAATTATGCATTTTAACATTTTAACAAGATCTCAATTTTTATGCAGTAAGTTTTTGTGTATCTTTTATGGTTTACCAGTTATATAAAAGTTTCCAGAACAAAAAGCTTTTCAGAGACTACGTCGAGAAAAATGAGTTTTTACTTCCTCTATATGTACTGTATACATACTGTATAGAGAAGGTATTGTAATGCACCTAGAAATTCAATACCAAGATTTCACCAGAAATACACGTTTTGAGGTCACATGAGTCCGAAAAAATCATTTTTAGAGAAAGGTCCATATGCGCGCGTGTGTATGTGTTTCTGTTTGTGTGTGTATACATAATAGCTTAAAAACTAAAACACTGTTAAACACCAAACTTGGTATTTATGTTTAGTATCTACCAAGGATGTGATGTTGCCCTCCATAGAGTAATGGTTACCATGCTAATTTCATATACCCAAGGTTGTGGGTTCAAACCTGGCGGAGGATGATGGATTTTTTCAAGTATAAAAATTCTTAGCATAGATTCCTTAGGAAGGAAAGTAAACCAATTGGTCGTAGATTTATGGCACGTAAAAGAACCTCAAGCCTGATAAAAAAAACCTCCGAGCAAAATTAAGCGATCTTTCACGCCCAGTATAGAATGGGATGTTGAGAACCACAGCAGTTAAATAGCATCCATAAATAAAAGTCCATTTAATTTTTAAGGATGTGACACAAGGATTTCAAGAAAATCCCCCCCCCCCACCACAAACTACCCTTTACATCAGCCCTAAGTCAGCTCGCAGTTGGCGAGCGGAGTACAGGTACTGGCAGCGCTCTTGTTTACGAGTGGACAGAGAGGAGAGCTAGAGAGCTATCGTACAGAAGTGCAAGCTTTCATAAATGATTTCTCAAAATATTATTTTACTAATTTATGGTTAGGAAAAATATTTATTTTAAACAAATTATTGGCTTCTATAGCAGATTACAAACTAGTTATATGTTATGTCTCTTTACCGTGGTTTTATGTGATTGGCAGCTGAAAGAAAAAGTTGATGATGAAACAGTTGTTCACAGGCGAATGTCGATCCAAACATTGAGATCATTTTCGCAGCTAGCCTGTGTATTTTTGTTGAGGTACAGTCTTGTAAAACTCATTCAGGTTACTGAAACAATCTTTAACTCTTATATCACACTGAAGATCAATAAGTTCAAGCTGGAGACACCGTTTCAACTGATGTTGAGAGAGGAATTGCTAGAATTTGATTCTTTCTCAAGTGAATCTAGAATTGAATTCATTTTGAATTTCAATTAATACTTCAATGTAATCACTGAACATGTAAATAATAAATAAATATTCACATTCACAACTTTCAGTATTATGAATTCCAATCTACCTCAGGTAATAACTTCAACTCCTGAACCTTTTTACTTTGATCTTCACCAACAAGCTCACTGTAAACATCTTTATGTGTTTTGTCGTAGTGATGCATTATATTATGCTTTTTTCTACCTTTAAAAATTTTCTGACAGAATTGAATAAATTATTCCAACTAAGAAAGTGTGTTGATCGAATAAAAGCTGCTAACTTATTATTCAAAAATCAAAAATAAAACAAGAATTAAATTTTAATATCCTTAAACTATTAACAAATTCTAAATTCGCAAAATATTTACCTACTTCTTCATATTGATATATTAATTAATTTACATTTATAAGGCACTGAGAATTTGTTCCAACTGCTATGAAAAAGTAATCGCTTTCCCACGCAACATTGAAAGTATTTGTCTGATGGTCAGTTTTAGATTCCTCCATTATAGAAGGATACGTAAGCAGGGAGTGTTAGCAACTGGCTGCTCACAAGCAGTCCACCAGACAACTGCTTTAAAACTGCCCTACGTCGTCATTCTTCTCTATCACACAGACAGCTGTCATTGTGACTCGCCCGCTCCTACCGAGCGTTCACGCTCAAAGAGCGCTCTTTGTGCACCCATGCTTTACATGGAAAAAATTGTGAAATTTTGTTTTTCTCTAAGGATTTTGATTAAAATATTATATATTTACATCACAAATAAAATGCACATTATGAATTTTCTGGGAATAGTCTCTGAAGACGTCTTTATTCTGGATGAATTTTGCATAACTGGCAAACCGTAAGAGATAGACAAAAACGTACCACACAAGAAATGTAGAGTTTGTTAAAATACACAATTTATATTATATACATTTTTTTTCATGGAGTTGATCGTTTTTGAGATACTCCTTGTTATTGGTTTAAGTTTTAAAAAACTTATACTTTTCTCATACAGGAATTTGTCAACTGCTGTCCATACAAACAAAGAAACTTTAGTCATGTAGCAACCAGCTTTTGACTATCACTTTAACCTATGGTACTCACTTATTTCACTTCTACTTACAAGGAAGCAAGTAATAAGACTATTTCTGCTAATTTTTTCTTGATTAGCATTAGCTAAATAGAAGCATAAGCTTTTTAACAATAATTTGTTGCAGAGATGTAGAGAAAGCCATGTGAATGGAACACATAAGATTTTTTGGATATAAGGAACTCTAAAACATGTATTTCATGCTGGTATCAAATTTTTGGGTGGAATGCAAAACAATCTCTCTATATGTAGTATGAAGGAAAAGAAAAACTGAACACACTTCCTTCACTAGTGTTTTCTACAATCAAACTTATTGAAATACAGCAATATCTGTCTTCAGCGAAACGGACTCTCAAGTGTTTCCGTTATTGACAGGTTTCTGTTTAACGAATATATAATAAAATTAAATCATGATCATACATAGACATATTGGGATAAAACATATACGTAACTTATTTAGTTGTATATTTATGTATTTCTGCAACAAATCTGGACATATGAAAATCTTAATGAGATCTAGGAAGCGAGTTGTACTTTCAGATAAGCAGTTCACCAGTAGATTCATGCCTGTCACAGTCAATGTCAAATATCTGTCACTGCACTGATAAACATGTGTTATATTCATATCTACAAAACATCTATACAAATGGTTTACTATATAAACAATGTCAATCGTCTGCCTTCCACACCTGACAGTCCTTCGTCTTCGCTCACATCATTGTCATCATCAATGTAATCGCTACTTTCTGCACCATTATCCAGGATTAGAATCCTTTTTGATTTTCTACAATTCTTTCTAATGACTTTCAATGTTCTCAACATGTTGACATACATTTTCCCATTCTGGCCTGCCAATTTCTGCAATTCGCTGTTCCACATCTTTTAATTTAAAAGTGATATATTAAGTACTACTTATCTTTCCTTCTTATCTTTGAGAACCCTGGAAATGGAACTCAGTTAAATATCAGTTGCCTTGGCTATTCTTTCATTCACTTTCTACAGGCTTTTGAAGAACTCGGGAACATACATTTTCTTCCTGCATTTCTGCCTCTTGTTTCTTGAAGTCAAGGACATTTGCAATTATTTCTCTGCTCTGACCAAATAATATCTTGCCATGTAACTTTGAAAACGTAAGAGCCATGGTTAAAAAAATAAAATAAACCCTATTTACTGCCCACTTTGAATACAAACATACGCAGAACACTTTCGATACAGACTGTACAAAGTTTGCTCACTGTTACTTTAAGTAAGCAAAGTGTCATAGCACAAACTCTGATAAGCTAGGTTTGGGAGCTGGGTTGGTGGTCAAGGTCATGATTCCAGAGGTTTTGCGCCGGCAATAATACACACCAAAACTTTTAATGAGCAAAAAATAGCTGTAAACCAAATTGTTTATTTTTCCAGTAGTCAAAGTATCTAGCGTCCTTTGCAGAAACACTAGCCATCCATTAATTACTTTGAAATCAATCTTGCCCAGTTTTTCCTGTAACATAGTCCCCGATATGCAGTGATTTTTTGCACTGACATGAACAAACCACTCCCACACTATTTTACTGTCTTAGTTTTCAGTTTTCTTAAGCTCTCTCTCTCCATTTTTCTATTAACACAGTTTTTCATTGCTTCAAAATTTTCAATTTCTTCTTTAGAATTTCATAAACTTGACTTTTGTCTACATTGACACCTTCATGATCCGCTTGGCACTCAGTTTATCACGTTCACTTTTATTCTTATGTTAAGATCTCGCACAACCCTTGTTTTCTAAGTCATGGTGACTGCTGCCGAACTAAATCATCACCTAAGTAAGTTTAGAGGTGAACCTTAAAGTGGTGTTTGACAGGACATTACCGTGCAAATTGTATAGGGCACAGACAACAATAAAAAGATGATTAGCCATGCTTATCTTAACATTAATTGTTAAATATAATAGTTGAATTGGTAAATGGTAACTCTGCATCACTGAAAATTCCACTTACTTGGATGCATTTCGGGAACAGGGTATTGTTCCCATTATCAACAATTCCCCAACTCCAAATAACAGTGGTACTGGTGCAGGTGCAATATGCCCTCTCTTCTCTTTCTATAAAAGATTAAGTTTAAATACTACAAATATTGATGGAGAGATATCGGCAATACTTCAGAGCTTACGAAACCTACTATATCATATAAATAAATTTGAAAAAGTTATACTATTAACCGACTCTAAAACAGATATAACATCTGATGTAACACCTAATAACCTAAATATTGCAGAATCCCGCAAAATCATAAAACAACTAATGAATTTATATAAAAGATCAATACTTCAATGGATACCAGCACATTGCGGAATACAGGGTAATGAAACAGCTAGCCAAGAAAGGTAGTAAAATTACATCAAATTCATCTGATCCAATAAGATATCACTCTATCAACATATAATAACAAAATAAGAAGATAATGTAGGAAAACAAAAGGAAAATTTATGTAATAACATGACCAGAATCGCTACCTTACCAAGAAAATGCTCTGTAGCAACTTTTAGACTCCTAACAGGCCACGACTGTCTCAAGATTGGTATAGTGAGATCTCCTATGTGTCCTTTCTGTACACTTAAAGAAGATGTGGATGGAAACATCTACTGCTACCCAACCTTTAGTCAAATGATAATATAACATCAAAATACTGAAATACTGGAATGCAAGAGAGCGAATGGCTTCACAGCCAACTGCTCAACATTACATACCTATCAACCACATTCTGAAATTGCAAATTTTCCGTAAAAAGGTGTTCTTTGATTTCCATTGTCTGCATTAGACAGTTTCTGTTTAATAAAGGAAATTTAACATGCTTTTCACGCATAAATTCACCGTGCCATAAAATATTCTCGTTTAATAAGGGGTCTGTCATGTTTTACTGCATGTTCTTTAAATGCTAAACACAGACTTCTTACTATTTTCTTGTTTAAAATAAAACTCCTCTGGGACAAAAAGTACTTAAGCCTTTGGGGTTGTCATCTCAAAATAATTTGAGATCACCTTATGGTTTACTGGGAAACATGTGAGCCATTTGGGAAATTTTATGCCATGCTGCATGTTGCCATGGTAGCTCAGTGGTTAGAGCAGCTGGCTAGAGACTGGGAGATCTGTGGTTCAAATCCCAGCTATGGCATTGAATTTTTCAGTCTGACTCTACCTATCCAACTCCTGTGCTACACATGGCTAGAGACTGGGAGATCCGTGGTTCAAATCCCGGCTATGGCATTGAATTTTTCAGTCTGACTCTACCTATCCAACTCCTGTCCTACACAAGGCTAGAGTCCAGGAGATCTATGGTTCAAATCCTGGCTATGGCAGTCTGACCCTATCTAACCAACTCCTGAATGCTTATTTGTTTAGTGGAAGCTCTCGTTAGCAAATTCATCTGCCAGGTAAAAAGCATTCAGCTCTACCTTTCTCTTACAGGAGGAGGAAAAGAAGAAACAGCAAGACTTAGAGATGGGAGGATGGACAAATCACGACAAGGAATCAACATCAACCGTTGAAGTGCCACCAGCACAGGAACAACAACAACAAACAAAGCTATAAAATTTGTGCTCAATGGTCTCTCTTCCTGGCTGTATTTTGTATATATTTACATCATGTGTGTAATGTTTTGTTTTGAAGCAAGTATTTATTGTTTTGAGGTATATAACATTTTAAATAATTTGTAACTTGAGTCGCATAAGGACCAAAATGATGAACATATGATTTTCAGTATTGCATTATAACAGGTCATCGAGAAGTCACTCCACACCTGCCGTGTAACCAAGATTCACCTAGAGTCGGGAATTCTGGTGGAAGCACTGGCTGGTGTAAGCATATGGTGAAAACATTTTGTGGTTAAGAAAACTGCTAGGTTCACTATATACATGCATGAAAGGTAATGTTGAAAAATAACATGCAACTAACCTGTTTAAAGAAGATGTTGAAAATGTTTACCATTTTCTTGAAGACACAAATTCACTCTAACACTGTAATTAATGTCTCCTTTGTTACACATGTTACATAATCTTCTATTGCCGTTTTCAGCTCATCGATTGTTTTGGATTGTTCTTATAGACCAAAGCTTTAGCGGCTCCCCAAAGAAAATAATCCAGAGGGGTAAGATCAGGAGAATACGGAGGCCACAGATCTTTAGAAATTAGTCTTTCCCCAAAAAATTCCACTAACAGTTCCATGGATTTATGTGATGTATGAGCAGTTGCATTATCTTGTTGAAAAAATGCACCGTTCACTTCATCTTCATTTGGCTGTGAAATAAAAAATGAAAAAAGAATATCCGAGCAATAAATTAATTGAGTTATGGAAAAAAATTGGCCCCATAATTCGAGATTGCACACCATACACCAATTTTCTGTGAAGGGGTTTCCTGTATTGTATTAGGATTTTCAGTAGACATTTCCAGTAGCGTATTTTGTGAATTTACGCACCCTGATAAGTGGAACCAAGCTTCATCAGTAAAAAATGTCCTATCTAACACGTCAATTCCATGGTGCAAAATAAACCTCTGAAACCATTCACAATACTGGACTCTTTTTCCCGTGATCTGTGGGTTTTAATTTGTGGATGACTGATACCTTATATGGATACAAATCTAATTCTTTTTTTGACTGCTTTGTATGCGGAACCGTAAGAAACATCACATTGTTGGGCCAATTTGTTTATTGATTTCTGTGGACTTTTAAACATTCTATCCGATATATCTGATAGTTTTTCTTCTATTAGCACACTGGGTCTTCCACTTCTGACAGCATCATGCACGGAACCTGACTCCAGAAATTTATTAATTAAATCATGCACAGTATCTTGGTGCGGTAGTTTTGAGTTAGGGAACCTGGCAACGAAATTTTGTTTCACTTTCTCAGTATAATTTCCACGTTCATTAAAAACGTTTTCCACTAGAAACACACGTTCCTCTGCAGAATACATTAATTTCGCTTCAGGCACTCGTCAGAACTCACAGTATAGTAGACCATACTAACCAGTACATAACAAATCATGCGCTCTGATAACGCCGATAATTGTAACATCACGTCGGAATCGAATGCGATAAACCTAGGGATGCCAACCTTTTATCGAGCGGTGGCCAGCAGCAAGGTGCGGAGCAAGTTCTTGATGACCTGTTATAAACCAGGTTAAACCAGACATTTTTTTTCTCTTTTTGTACAAAAACACTAGTCATGTGGAAAGTTTAGATATTTCTCTAGTGCTGCCTAATGGAATTGCTTGAAAATTTGTGAAACCTTTTTTTTTTATTTCCTTTCTGTTACCAGTGACAAAGCTGAAGCCATGTCTGAAAGTTTCAGGTTAGTTATAGTATTGCCACTGTATTTCCAGCTCTGGGAAAAGCATTTAATACATCTTTCTATAATGTTATCAGCATACTGTAGAAATATTAATATAAAAGTAATAGTTGCAACATATCTTCACTTATCTTTTGGAATCCTTGCCTGGACTAGTTTTGCAACGATTTCATTGCATTATCAACATATCGTTGAAATCGTTGCGAAACTAGTCCAGGCAAGGATTCCAAAAGATAAGTGAGGATTTGTTGCAACTATTATTTTTATATTAATATTTGTGTTATTCTTCACTGTTACTAGCTTCTTTTTACATTTATACTGTAGAAAATTCATGGAATAAATTTTGTTTTTAATAAGTATACATGTTGTGCTGGTATGCATATACTACTATATGCTTTTATTTATCACTTACAGTTTACCAGCTACATAATACTATCTACAATTCCTTCTAAATGAAGTGGACTTAACAGGCTATTCTCAGAAATTTCAAGATATACATTTTGTCTTTGTTAATCATTTAAGAGAAAAAGGATACTTTTGGGAGGAGGATTTTTGTTCAAAATTGCTGTGTTGCATCTGTGGATACCAGGTTTGATATTTCTTTAACTTTTTGCTTTTGAGTTATGCTGTTCACAATATCAGCCACAAATGTTTAAATTTCTTAAAGAAACCAAATAGATAACTTAATCTTCAACCCCCCCCCCCCAAAAAAAAATGAACATCAATTAAAAATATTAATATAAATTCTGAATTAAATTTCATCCTTTTTAAAATCTTTTTTACTTAGGAGACCACAAAATAACATTTTTTGGTGTAATTTAATGCCTTGTCTACTACCTAATACATTGAAATGTATAAGTTTGTATTTTTAGTCATTTTTAAAACTTTTCTTACAGAATAAAAAGATGTTCTATTGAAATCATTACATTAAAAATAAAGATTCAATGTTTCCTTTCTAAATTTTTTACACTTGTTTAATTATTCAAGGGCAATGAAATGGCTGCATTTTGTTAAATATATGATTTGTGCTGAAATAACAGAATTAGGTACAAACTCAGATGTATATTTATTTCTTTGTTGTTCCGTAAAGGCAATAAATTCTAATTGTGCAGTTAAGCTTAAAAGATGACCTACAGGTAGAGCTATTGTTTTTCCTTTATATGTGTAGATGCCTAAGATAAAATAATATTTTGTAATGTACATACACTGGTGTTATTCTGCCTTATATATAAATGATCTTGTATGTATTACAATAAAATGTAACATTTGTATTTTCCAGATGGGCACTGTCCGACACTAAATGGTGGCAGAATTGATAAACCAGTAACGCATCCAGAGGTGAGATTGTAGATTCTAGTTGTTTTAGACTGACACTTTCCTGAGCGTTTCCTATTGGTATATGGCTACGGAACAAGTGAACAACAGGTTTTGAAATTTCGTCAAGGTCAGATTAATAACAACTGCATGGCAAGATAGCTCACAAGGAACCTTGGCCTACCAGCCGACCGCTGCATCCCCCATCTTGGTGCATGACAGGCATTATGTATTGGCTGGTCAGCACCTCCTGGGGCTGGTAAATGCGACCCTCATGACCTGGAGCTACTACTTCTGCATCAAGTAGTTCCTCAGAGACCTCACGAGGCTGAGTGCATCCTGGATTATCTCCCAGCCAGTACCGGGAATCAAACCCAGGTCTCCCGCTTGGTAAGCAACTGCTCTACCACTGCGCTAAGGAGATGAATTTGGTTAGGTTAGGTGTATGTAAATGAACTGGATCAAAATAATGGGTAAAAATGGAGTTGCTAAAATCGGCTCTTCTTTCCAAATGCAAAATGTACAGTCTTCCAGTTGTTCTGTCTGCTTGTGCATGTTGGCAAAGTTGAAATCTAAAAGTGAACTAGAATCTGCAATGTCGCCAGCCAGAGTTTGTTGCGTTACCAGTTGCTCGAGCTCAAAGGAATTTCAAGTATGGCTGAAAGCTTGAGCAACTTCATGGCTGGTAACTGAGAAGCTTTAGTTAACAGTTATTGCTGTGATTTGTTACCTTTGTTGGGAAAACTTAAAATTGCCATTCATTTACTTATGCTTTCTTCTCTTATCCATAACATCTTCCAGAGGTCTTAGGCTTGATTCTGGGCTGCGGCATGGAATTTTTCTTTAACCAGAATCACTCCCTATCCCTCAGAGTGCATGGAAGTATGAATGTGAGAGTGAATGAGTGTGTCTTTAATACATAAAACCAAAAAACCAACGTTAAGAAACCTACAGTTCAGCAAGATAAACAGCAGTTGTTTCTCAAGATGATAGTTAAAAGCCGGTTGCTATGTGACTGAAGTTCCTTTGTTTGTATGGACACGAGTTGACACATTCCTGTATGAGAAAAGTATAAGGTTTTCAAAGCTGAAACCAAAAACAAGGAATATCTCAAAAACGATCAGCTCTGCGAAAAAAATGTATATTACATAAATTGTCTGTTTTAATGTGCTCTACATTTTTTGAGTGGTAATTTTTTGTCCATCTCTTACGGTTTGCCAGTTATGCAAAATTCCATAAAATTCATCCAGAATAATTTTCAGAGGCTATTCTCAGAAAATTCAAGATATACATTTTATTTTTCAGGTAAATATCTTTAATATATGATATTTTAATCAAAATCATTACAGCCATTTTTGAGAAAATCAAAATTTTCGAAAAAAGTTCCATGTAAAGGGTAGTTTGGGGTGGGGGGATTTTCTTGAAAATCTTCGTGTCACATCCTCGGAACATACCAAACTTAAATACCAAACTTGGTATTTAACAGTCTTTTCGTTTTTGAGCTATGCTGCCCACAGACACACACACACACACACATGGACATTTTTCTAAAAATGCTTTTTTTGGGTTCAGGGGGGGGGGCAAAAACATGTATATACGGTAAAACCTTGGTATTGCATTTTTGGGTGCATTACAATATCTTCTTTATACACTATGTACGTATAGAGAAAGTAAAAAAATATTAATTTAAATGCTTTTTTAAAGAAGCTGTGTGTAGGACAGGTAGAGTGAGACTGAAGCACAGATCTCCCTGACTAGCTGCTTTACTCAGGCACCACACACAATGATACTGATGTCATATGGTGGAAAGTGATGGCAGAACCTGACCTCTCGGCCATGGCACTTATAGTACTCGCAACATCGTAAGAGGCCAGCAGATCTGTGGTTCAGTCCTAGCTATGGCAATGGATTTTTCAGTCTGACTCTCCCTATCATCACATTAGTGGCATTGGGTTCCATGAAATCTATGCAATCAACACAAGGAGAAGCACTTAGTGGCAAATATGCAATGGTTCTCTATGGAAGGGAATAGTTTAGTTTTATTTAGTTTTATTTATTTATTTATGCTAAGCTTTATACAGGTGAATATGACCGGTGTTCAGCCCTGGCTCTTTACCGGTCATACTCATATTTTACAATAGTTTATTAATTCTAGTTTATTACACCATTTTGTCTATTTACTGTCCATATCCATTTATTTTTCACTTTGCATAAGAATTGTCCAAATTTCAGTTCCTTTACATTTAAATAAAATGTGTTCTATATCTTCATTTCCGCCACATATAGGACATTGATTTTGTGGAATACCTTTCCTTAAACCTTTTAATCTCCATACTCCTGCTTTCAGCCATGCAATACCTTCTCGCTCCTCTTTATTTGTCACATCAATGTACTTTTCCCTTCCCCATGAGACTTTCATTGGTATATAGAAAACTAAAGATCTCTTTTCAGTTATTTCACTAAATATTTTTTGTATTTCTATATCCTCAAATCTTTTCCTTGCCAACTTCCAGAAGTTATTCACATTATTTTCTCTTCTTCTCCACATTTCCCCTAACCCACTACTTTCCAGGTTATTTCGAAGACAGTCTACCCATCCCTTGTTCTTTAAACTTTTCTCTTGATATACTAAACACTGTTTTAACAAATTCCTTTCTTCCAATTTCAATATCCTATGCCAAAATTTCAATGCCCTTTCCATAATCTTTCCCTTACTTGCCACTCTACCCAGCTCTATTTGTGCTACCTGCCTAACAGTTGCATTTGGTAACCCCAGTATTTCTTTGCAAAATTTCCTATGCACCTCATCTATGCCTTCCCATCCTCCTTCTAATCCCCATACTTCTATCCCATATAGCATTTTTGCCTCAACCACCATATTGTACACTTTTTCTAACCATCTAATATTTATATTAGGTGCTTTGTATTTGCAACTTCTAATAGCTGATAAAGCTCCTTTTCCTTTTGCCAATGCAAATTTCTTTTGCTTTTCCCAATTGCCACCACTATCAATTTTAACTCCTAGATAAATACATTCTCTCACTACCCTGTACTCCTTTTCATTCTCATTCTTCCATTTTTCATATTTGCTCAATTTTCCCCCTTTTTTGAACACTACAATCTGCGTCTTGTCCTGGTTCACTTTTAAACTCCACTCTTTACAGTAATTATTTAATGTTTGCAAGGATTGTTTCAAGCCATGCACTGTAATTGCACCTATAACTAGATCATCTGCAAACAGTAATCCTGGAATCTGAATATTATTAATTACTGGCATTGAGTTATTATTTCTCCCAATTTCTGTTAATACATCATCTATATATAAATTGAATAGGACTGGACTTAACTTACATCCCTGTCTAAGGCCTTTCTCTTGTTGGATTTCTCTTGTTACAACCCCTTCCTCCACTCTTATACAAAAAGTATTTTCCTTATATAATGCTCTAAGGGTGTCCACCATTTGTTTACTCACTCCTTTAGTCAACAACTTATGCCACAGCAATTGAAGCTCTATCCTATCGTATGCTTTCTCTAAATCCACAAAAGCCATATATAACTTTCCTCTTTTGTCTTTCAAGTATTTATCTACCAGTGTTTTTATAATAAATAAGTTATCAACTGTCCTCCTCCCTTTTCTAAAGCCCATCTGAAGTTCCGAGAGGATATCATATTCTTCAACCCATGTTTGTATCCTGCTTGCCATAATACCAGTAAAAATTTTTCCTACATTTGATAATAATGCAATGCCTCTATAGTTGTTTGGTTTGTCAACACTACCCTTGCCTTTGTATATTGGATGTATGATTGCTTTCCTCCACTTATCTGGTATATACCCCTTCACCTTAATTGTGTTAAATAAGTCTACTAAAACCTTAACTCTGTTTATTTCAGTGCACCATTCCTTAAGGAACTCTGGAGGGATTCCATCTATTCCCGTTGCTTTATTTCTCTTCATTATTTTCACCTGTTGGATTATTTCTTCACTTCTTATTATATCATCGAGTATATCTACATAGTTATTACCTATTTCCCAATTTCCTATCTCATTTTTACTCTTTTTTTCCCCATACAAATTTTTAAAATATTCCATCCATTCTCCTGGTTTTATACTTGGTTTTGTTACATATTTATTATACATTGATTTCATAACCTTCCATATCTCATTTGCATTATTTTCATTTAGAATTCGTATCAAATTACTTTCATATTTTTTCATCCAGCTTGTTTTCTTTTGTTCCAGTAATGAATTATATAAATCCCTCCCTTGCATATACTCTTTCTTTAATTCTATGTTTCCTAATTCCCTCCACTTTATGAGCAGCTGTTTGACTTGTCTTTTAGTTACTCTACATTCTTCATCAAACCAGCCCTCATCTCTTTTGTAAACCTTCTTTCTCTTTTCATTTCCTCCCCAGCCCTTAGCATAATGATATTTAAGATATCCATAGCACTTTCAATTTCTTGTTCCTTTATCATAAAACTTATTCCATACTGACATATCTGGCCATAATTAGAGTTTAGTGTCTGCCTAAATTTATTGCAATACTCTTCCTTCCATTTGTATCTATTGTATTCTTCTATGTTGCACTTTTCCTCCCTTAAATTATAGACTGTTTGCTCTGTGCATGTTTTTATGTCTACTATCAATGGAAAATGCCCACTGTTGGAACTTAAATTTAGTATCTTAAAATTACTTAAAATATACCCCATATTAATTGGCCATAATACATAATCAATCACACTTTGACCATTATTACTAACATACGTATATTCTCCATTCACATCTTCTCCATATTTCCCATTCAAAATATCAAAGGCATTCAATTCACAGAATTCTATAAATTTCATATAGCCTTTGTCAACTATCTTATCTTTGCTGTATCTAATTTTCTCAGGTTTCTCTAATGTATCATTACTCATCCACCTATTCCCTCCAATAACATCATTTTCGCCAATCCTAATGTTAAAGTCTCCCATTAATATAATCTCAGAATTACCATATCTCTCCTTTAAATGTTCTATTTCTATCTCTAGGTGTTTAAGGAGGTCCGGATTATGAAAGCGCGAAGGAAGAGGAGGATTGTATACTATGCCTATACATATAACATGTTCAACTATTTGTTTCTCCTCTAATACAATCCATAGTATTTCTTTTCTCCTTGACCAAGTTTCTTTAACTCCTTTACTTAACGTCTTCTTTACAAAAAAGCCTATGCCTCCAGATGCCCTCCCCTTTCTTGCTACCTTATCTCCTTTTATCCCTACAAAATCAAAATCCTTTACGTAAACCTGGTCCTCTTTTAGCCATGTTTCAGCTACCGCGAGATAATCAAGTTTTGTCAATAATTGATTTAAACTCCCCGCATATATTTTGTTTTTAACTCCCTCACAATTCCAGAATCCAAGCCTCCTTATATTCTCCCTTCCCTATTGTGAGCCTAATCTAAATCTAAATGTTTCTAGAGTTCTTTTACTCCTTAATTGTATCCCTTCTCCGGAAGGAATAGTTTTATTTCTATCTAAAACTAGAATGCTGCCATGTTCAGATGATATGGTGCTGTCTTCTTCCCCTTCTGTATTCTCCCCGCTACTCTGTTGCCACGCCTTCTTTCCCTTCAAAGCCAAATTACGTGCGGCTATTACTTCCCCTCTTCTCGGTGACACTATTTTCTTGGGTGACGTCACTCTGGTGGCTCCTCCTCCTGTTGCTTCCTCTGTTGACGTCATTTCTTCGTCAGCTGTTATTTCTCTCGTAGGGAAGTTGGATGACGTCCTATCTGCATATGCCGTTCTCATATCCATGCTGACAGGCAGATTTCGGTTCAAACACACACTTTCACTGTCTTCACCCACATCCATTCCTTTTTGCTTGGACTTTGATCTTCCTGTTGTGCTTCCTAAAGTTGGCGTTGACATTTGCTGAGTAATTTCCTCTGTGCCTGGTTGGGGTTCTCTTAGCTCCTTCTTGTCCAGATGCGATGTCTTTTCTCCGTCAATCCACAATTGGAAATTTCTAATATAAGCTCTTCTTCCCTGGGCTCTTGCTTCTTTCATTTTTTGTACCAAATTTCTTTGCAGAGCTCTCTTCTTAGGTGATAAATCTTTATTAATAAAAATGTCTGTTCCTTTTAATTTCTTGGCTCTTTTAAGTACTTCATGTACTAATTGGGCTGTTGCAAATTTCACTATAATTGTTCTCTTGCCAAGTTGTCTTCCAACTCGATAAGCTTCAATAATTTCCCATCTATACAATTCCAAATTCAGCTTTTCCTTCGTTATTTCTAATATTTCTTCTGCTGGCCATTTATACCTTCTTTCCTTAACTCCTATGAACACTAAATTAAATCTTCTCTCCCTTTCTTCCAATCTTTCCATTCTTTCCTTAACCATTTCAACTTCCCTTCTTGCTTCCTGCACCTCAACTCTAACATCTTCTTTGATATCTGTTGCCATCTTTTCCAATTGTTTACCTATTCGTTGTTCCATACCTTCTATTTTGTTCATTTTCTCAGTCAGGTTTTCCAGCATTGTTATTATATCTGCAGGGCCAGGGTTTACCTCAATTCCTCCAATCACTAGCAACAAAGTTATAACACTTGCTAAAACCAATATGTTTGTCATCTTCTCTCCAAAACTGTGTTTACTATTCACCAATTTTACTTTTCTAAACTGTCCAATTCTTGCTCTATACACTGTAATGTCCACTCCCATCGTGACTTAGATCCTTCTTCCTTCACCGCAGGAGCACCTCTCAAAACACAACCTTCCTCTATCACTGCTGGCTTAGCACTCCCAATAGTTTAGTTATGGATGATAGGATCTATAGATTGCAATATTATGTCATATTAGGACATGTGGACTAAAGTTGAATTGCAGTAAAATTTCAACCTTCTAATAAGGCAGTGCAGGCGACGACACTGATGATACATGCAATGAAGATGGATGGATTTTTTTAAAATAAAAAAAAATTGCAGTTATTCCAAAAAGGGGTTTACTACAAAGGAAATTCACTTTCCTCTTCTATAAAAATTGCAAATGAACAAAAACAAGTTTAGATGAGAATTAAAAAGATACCTTATTACTGACACCTTCTATACAGAGGAGGATTTCATTCAATCAAAAAACACTGTTGTAAATATAATAAACATGAATATTCTAAGAATGCAAGTGTACGGGTAGGCTTTTGGAAAGAGACATGTAATTGAAAATTATGCAAAACTGACACCTCTGAAAATTCATTGTGAGGGTTATTATTTGTAAACAAATGTAGTTGTTGACATGCTAGAGTTTGGGCTTTGAGTCTAATCTCATAATAGGATCTACAGATTGCAATGTTACGTGTGGGGTGAGGGGGTCTGTATGGATCCACTACTACACCCTCAGCAGTATGGGTTGTCAATGGAGTGAAAACATCCTTTTTTGCCAAGGACAAAGGAGTTTAAGGTGACACCATTTGCCAGGAAGGCGATGCCCACGACAATTTTAGAAAGAGAAGACCAATACTAAGATACCTTGATATGACTGGCCGAAGCAATCAGGAGCAAACTGCCAGGACTTCTCACTCAAAGTGCCAGACCTTATACAGCCCAGAAGACCACCATGTCGTTGAAGCAGTTTCATTGACCTGACTTGCTCTAAGCAACTTTCACTTTTTTCTTCACTTGCAGCAACACGTATGAGGCCGATGATTTCGCTTTAGACAAGGAGGTGAAACACTTTGGGACAACATGGCTGAACATGCAAGGATTAGGAGGGAATCTTCAAACTCAACCCACAAAACAATAGGCACCTAAATTGATATGGAAAATATGTCATAAAAATCTCATGTATTCCATTCACATGACTTTCTCTACATCTCTGTTACAAATAATTTTTTTTTTTCTGGTTGGTCATATCAGACGATGATGGAATTGATGAAATGATCTGGGGGTCCATGGAGCTTAAAGTTACTCGACATTTGTCTTCTCACGATAAGGGAAAACTCTGAATAAACCTTATCCGGGCAACTCACACTAAGCGACATTCAAACTCATGACCTTTTGAATGTGAGGCAGACACACTACCCAGACGGGCAACAATTTATTGTTAATAAGCTTATTCTTCTATCTATTTAATGCTAAAGCACTAGCAGAAAGTCTTATTATTTAGTTCCTTAATAAATAGAAGGGAAATAGGGGAATACACTAGGATAAACCGACAGTCAAATGTTTTAAAATGTGGTTGCTATGGGATTGAAATCCATTTCTTTGCATGGCCAGGAGTTGACAAGTTCCTGTATTAGAAAGTATTTTAAAGCTGAAATCAATAACAGGGAATATCCCGAAAATGGCCAACTGCACGAAACAAATGTATATGACATAAATTCTGTGTTTCATCATGATCTACATTTGTTGTGAAATGAGTTTTTGTCTATCTCTTACAGTTGACCAGTTATGCAAAATACAATAAAAATCATCTAGTATAAAGAGGTCTTCAGAGGCTATTCCCAGAAAATTCAAGATATACATTTTATTTGTCATGTAAATATCTTAAATATAAGAGATTTTAATCAACATCATTAGAGCCATTTTTGAGAAAATCAATATTTTTGAAACTTTTTCCATTTAAAGGGTAGTTGGGAGTGGAAATCTGTGTGTCACATCCTTGGAAGATAGCAAACTTAAATATCCAGTTTGGTATTTAACAATCTTTTTGTTCTTGAGCTATGCTGTCCACAGATGCGCAATCATTCATGCATGCACGCACACATGCACACACACAGATTTTTCTGAAAATGCTTTTTTTTTGGATTCAGGAGGACCCTAGAACATACATTTCCGGTGAAATCTGGGTATTGAATTTTTGGGTGCATTACAATACCTTCGCTATACTGTAGAGAAAGTAAAAATAACCTGATGTATGTACTATCAGTTGGCTGCATGAAATAAAATGTGCACAATTCACCACAGGCTTTGTAACCTTAATAGAGATAATTTGTTTAGTAGTTTTTGAGGCGATTGCTCTAAACTGGCACCGATTTCATATAGCTTATTTTCTGTTAAAACTAATCACCTAACACAAATCATGATCGCAAGTGTAATAGCCTTTGTTGTTTGTTTAAACAACATGCTCTTCCACAGATGTTGACAGAAGCACTTGATGGAGCAATAACAGTAAGATATGACTTCTGAAGTTCTGGTACACGGCGAGGGAGCAGTGAAGGAGACGCAACAGGGGTTACCTTATTATTTAACTACACTATAGTGGCATCTGAATGAACCTGGAAGTGAGTGACATGGGGGAATACTGGAGCAGAGCAGTAAATAATAAGAGATTTAAAGGCATAGAAATGTTGTTGGGATAGTGTTTAAAACATCTCCAGTATATTTACAGAGTGGCATCAAATATATCTACCAATTTCGGTTGAGAAATAGAACTACTGATTAGAATTGAAACTATTTTATTTGTGAAACAATATACATTTGCAACTCTGTAGCAACTTTTAAACTCCTAACAGGCCATGACTGTCTCAAGATTGGTATAGTGAGATCTCCTCTGTGTCCTTTCTGTACACTTATATGGATGGAAACCATCTACTGTGATGCCCAACCTTTAGTCAACATGATAATATAACATCAAAATACACATTGGTTATAAAAGGATTCAAATTTACACTTGAATTGCTTCACTAAGTAATAAATTACTTGGACATGTTTTGCAGGCGAATGTTGCCTACATCATCAATAGATTTCGACTGGCAGGCTCGTTGGACTCCTTCCCTTTCTCTGGTAGCTGATAAATGAACTTGTAGAGCCAAAATTCATAAGGCTAGGTTTCTGCTTTAAAATGAAGATCTTTCCCCACATGTTTAATTCGGATTTTAACAAGTGGACATTATCTTGGATTGTATGGCTATTGTCCCAAGCATGTGAGGCTTCTGCTGATTTCTCCATTTGGTTGTTTCTTAAGTGTCCCAGATGTTTTGGTAACATCAGAATACTGGAATGCAAGAGAGTGAATGGCTTCACTGCCAACTGCTCAATATTAGATACCAACCAACATTTGCAGTTATGGATATTACCGTTAAATCAACACTACTTGAATATGACATCAGCTCACTGGCCCTCATCTGTATTTATGTATTCTTGAAGATGGCACAGAAATGCCTCCATTGTCAGGTTGCAATCATTTCCTGTGGAATGGCATTGATTTCCTGACTGCTGGTATCTCTCAACTCCTATTGGGGAATACTTTTTCTTTCAATTATCCCGGAACTGTTAAATATCCAAATTGGGAAATCAGTCAACTGGGGAACACTCGAAAAAAAAAACATGCTTTGGAGTGCAGTATGTGGCATAGCACCAACTGTTGTTCCTGAAGTTTTGGCATGACAAAACTTTGCAAATTTTGAGGCAACATTTATATCCTAGCCACAAAATCTGCCAACATTTTGTGAATTTCATGTCATTTTTGTAATATTTGATGTTCAAATGGTTTTGTTCTGTTGCATTCCAAAGTTGAAATCGCTGGGTGCAAATGTTTATTATTCCTTGTGCTTTCATCATGTGTAAGTGTTTTGATTTCCTCTATGCCATTTTGTTTTCCAACAATAAGTATCATAGTTACGTGTTGATTTTCTTCCTTGTGAAGCCAGTTATTGTGTAAAAGGGCCACTTGGAGAATACCCTTACATTAATGTATTTGCATACACTTATAAATGCACAAATATTTGCAGCAGGATCGTTGAGTAATTTTTGCTCATTTGTATTAAAAGTGAAAGCAATTTATTCTGAGGAATCAGATTTTCCCATCGGAACTTGTAAAAGAAGTTGAGTTGCGTGTTCGAACAAAGCACATAATTGCATCAGGTGATCACAGCTTCATGTAAGAATAAACTACAATTCTAAAGAAGATCCTAGTGATTTATTATTTAAGAAATTGCCAGGTAGTCTGGGTCTGTGAAGTGTTGATTGCTACTCCAAACCAAGCATAATTGCGACCAGATTTCAACATGGCGGTCGGAATTTACAGTTAGTGCATGGGAAATATATGGACCACACCTCTACATAAACTGTGCGAGCATTTTGTTCCCAAACTCTGTGAAGAAGAAGCTTGCTTCATCTGACTTGAACAGTTGGTTAAGCTGCCAGTGTTGATACAGGCATACCAATTGTCAACATTGTCTGCTTCATGCGCACCTCACGTTGATACATTACGTGCCACCCTGTATGTCAATGAAGGAAACAGGAAAGGGAGCCACACAACAAAGAAAGGGAAAAGCATTAGTGGAGATTAAGAGGGAAAACAAAAGGCATCCTGCAGAATCAGTGTCCTGTTTGTGGAGGGAAGAAAAATCTAGATCATATAGTATTTGAATAACAAGAAACAGATTTATGGAAAAAAAGAAATGGCGTTTTATTAAAGGACGCTCTTTAACGGCTGTGGTTCTCAGCATCCCATTCTATGTTGGGCATGAAAGACCGCTTAATTTTGCTCAGAGGCCTTTCTATCAGGCTTGAGGTTCTTTTACATGCCGTAAATCTATGACACGGAACCAACAGCTTTACTTCCCTTCCGAAGGAAGCCATGCTAAGGATGTTTACACCCAAAAAAATCCATCGTCCTCCACCGGGTTTGAGCCCGCAACCTTGGCTGTATGAAGTTAGCATGGTAACCATTACACCACGGAGGGCGACAGATTTATGGAGAAAACAACTGCTACAGCATAAGTGGGATAAGAGAAGAGCATTAAGGGCAGTTTATAGAAACAAAGTGAAGTTAGAAAACCTCATTCACATGACTTTCTCTACATCTCTGTAACAAATTACTGTTGAAAATATTAATATAATTATTAATAATCATAATAAATCTTCACTTATCTTTTGGAATCCTTGGACTAATTTCACAATAAATGTATCAATTGCATCCTCAGCGTTAATTTCCTTTTGGTCTGGTTTTTGATGTTTATTTACATTTGTGTTACTTCACTGTTACTAGCTTCTTTTTACATTTACTGTTGAAAAGCTTATTCTTCTATCTACTTCACGCTGATAAACACTAGCAGAATTGGTCTTATTACTTGCTTCCTTATAAGCAGAAAGGAAATAACGGAGTACACTAGGATAAGGTGATAGATTTTTTAAAATCTGGCTGCCATGCGTTTCTTTGCAGCAGTTGACAAATTCCTGTATGTGAAAAGTTTAATTATTTTAACACTGAAACCAATAACAAGCAATATCCACAACATAAATTGTGTGTTTTAACAAGATCTACACTTTTTGTGTAGTAACTTTTTGTGTATCTCTTACGGTATACCAGTTGTACAAAATCCATCCAGAATTAAGCAGTCTTCTGAGGCTAATCCTAGAAAATTCAAGATATACATTTTATTTGTCAGGTAAATATCTAAAGTATAATGTATTTTAATCAAAATCGTTTTCCAAGGATAGTTTTCTTGAAATTTTTGTGTCATATCCTATGCGAACTTAAATATCTCATTTGGTATTTAAAAAAAACTTACTCAGGCACACACACAGATCTTTTTCCAAAAAAGTTGTTTTTTGGATTTAGGAGGATTTAAAATGTGTATTTCCAGTGAAATCCTGGTATCAAAATTTTGGGTAGAATACAACACCTTCTCTGCCTAATATGCACAGAAAGTAAAAACTAATCAGAATAAACATAATTAGTACCAACGTATTAAGGATGGAAAAGACACGATACCAAATATTTTATTAAATAATAAAGCTAAAGGATATCGCCAAGTAGGAAGACCTTGAGAAAGATGAACTGGTCGACATGAAGGAAGAACAAAAGAAGAAGCAGGTAGGTTAGATTACCAGGACTATATCAGTGGATCGAAAATAGCTTTTATTTACCTTTAATATATGAATTACTGTACAGCATATTTTCCCACATTAACTGGGAATTCAGAAGAGAACCCGCTTGCATGACTTACAAAACATTCTAACTTGAAAATGTTGACAGACCAAAACAGTACATCACCTGTTAATTAGTTTACGTGTTTGTCAATACCCTATAAAGTCTCAGGTCCTGTGCATCTTCTGCAGTTATACGAACACCTGCAGCTTCAGGATTATACAGTGGCAGCTCTTCAACCCAAGTTCTGAGATCTATTCCTGTCTGAAACATGAAAAGCAAAAATGACTGCATGCTGATACTTTAAAAAATCTGTGTTATAATTTTTCTTTCTGTTATGCCTCCACAACTTTGAAACAAAACAAAAAATTATTTTTTCTACGAGTGAGTGCGGTTAAGTAGTTTACGAGCTCATTTTAGATAGCAAACTTGATTTTTACAGAATCCACATGCAAAGAAGTGCAGCAAACAAAGTAATTTTGTTCCAACTTTACGCTTGCCAAAGTAATTCACGATAGTGTGTATACATCAATGCTCAACACACACCACTTAATACATTTCTCATATTGTGTCTCATAAACTTTTCGGGATTTAGCAGAGATTGTGCTTCATTCGCAGCTCTAAGGATATCATAATTCTCAAAATATACCAGAGAACAACAATAATATTGGTTTATCACGCTATCATAACCGCAACATCATTGCTCCCAGCAATACAAAATAAACCCTTGTAAATAACTTAACCTCAAAGTTATTTATATTTTGTTGCTTTTCTTTTAATATCAGAAAATTCTGATAGAAAAAAACATTGTATGATACGCAAGCGTAAAGTTTCTTTTTAATTCTTGACTGTCTTGTTTCAAAAACCATAACTTTGCACTCTTACATCATAAATAACTTTAATTTTCAAACATGTTTGTGACGATGATGTGGTTAATAGTCGGTGGCAAGCGTTGAGTCAGTTTTTGTAAAACAAAACATCTCTTGAAAATTACTTAATGCGACCAGTTTGTTACAACATTTTCCCAAGTTTCCTAAACGTTGGGAAAACATTTCAAGAAATTTGACAGCCTGAACCTAAAAGAAAACTCCTTGGATCTGTAGAGAAAATAAAACAGATATCTTGGTCTTTTTATAGCAATTTTCCGAGAATCCCAACCTACAAGTTTAGTGGCCTAATCAGGAAATGGCAGAGTTACATAAAAAAAGATTTGAATGAAGTTAAAGAATATATCAAGTTGACCCAAGCAAAATGATTTCACTTTCAATGGAACAGTATCATCAAAACTCTGGACTGGTCATGGGAAACCCAGTATCACCTTTACTGGCAAGTTTACTCATGAGCGAGATGGAGACAAGGGTCTCTAAAGGCTGTACAAACAGGTATGCCACAACTCCGGAGGAATACATTGCAAAAGCAACCTAACTTCTGAGCATACAGGAAAGTTAATAAACTTCATGCCTGGCTTTCCTAGACTTAAAAATGAAAAGACAACAAAATAAAATTTGACAGATACAGAAAACCTATTCCCTCCAACAACTACATACCGCAGTCCTTAACACCTAATACTCAGATTAGTAACATATTGATAGATATGGATGAGTATAACAGTCAACTGAAATAACAGAAACAAACAGCCACTGTTCCTTTCACATGACTTTCTCTACTTCTCTATAACACATTATTGTTAATAAGCTTATTCTTCTATCTACTTCATGCTACCCAAGATAATCAACAGAAATACATGCTTCCTTGTAAGTAGAAGGGAAATAAGGGAATACACTAGGCTAAACTGACAGTAACATGTTTTAAAATGTGGTTGCTATGGGACTGAAATCTGTTTCTTTGCTTGGCCAGGAGTTCAAAAGTTGCCATTTGAGAAAAGTTAAATTATTTTAAAACTGAAACCAATAACAAGAAACATCTCCAAAATTATAGACTTCATAAATTGTGTGTTTTAAAGAGATCTACATTCTCTGTGTATTAAATTTTTGTCTATCTCTAACAGTTTAATATTTATGCAAAATTAAAAAAAAATCATCCAAAATAAAGAGGTCATTAGAGGCTATTCACAGAAAATTCATTTTATGTCATGCAAATATCTTAAATATAAGAGATTCTAATCAAAATCTTTACAACCATTTTTGAGAAAATAACAATTTTAAACCTTTTTTTCCACACAAAGTGTAATTGGGAGTAGCAGGATTTTCTTGAAAATCTTTGTGTCACATGCTTAGGAGATACGAAGCTTAAATAACAAGTTTGGTATTTAATGTAACTTTCGTTTTGAGTTATTGTGTTTAAAGACACACACTCAGGCCTTTTTCTAAAAATTGTTTTTTGGATACAGGGGACCCTAAAATGTGTACTTCTGATGAAATATCAGTATAACATTTTTTGGTGTAATACAATACGTTCTCTGTATGCTATGTACACAGTACGGGTAGAGAAAGAAGAAAAAAAACTTTACAAACACACCAGCACCCTCAAAAAGATGACATTTAGAAGTTCACATAGCACCCTTTGGTGTTCATGGCTATTACATAAGAAATAGACACTTTCAATTTGCTAAAGATCTATAACAATGAACTATAAATCTGTTATCTGAATGAACTCACACATGTTCAACGTGTAATCCCTGCATCACAAATGTAAAGCCAGGTATCCAAAACATGATGAGTTCAACATGTCAGCAGTTAACACTTTCAAGCCCAGGGTTTTTACGCCTACTTTCGGTTATTATTTACAGTACATCAATCAAATCTGACAAAAAGTATTGGGACAATATAACAGTATGCTATTCAAGCAATTCTCAACAAGTAAGAAAATACTCATAACTTCCGTATTAATATTTTATTTTAAATTTACAAGTATTAAATATGAGTTTGAAAAACTCTCCCTCGGAATCAGAATTTTGTATCCTGAATTTCAGCTTCAGTCCACAGAAATAAGTAAAATGCGGCATTTTAACATTTAAGAGCACAAATGTAACAAACAGATCACCACCTTCAAAGAAAATGACATGACTACCCGAGAGCAGCCAAATTTACTAAATCTTCTAAATTTACTAATAGTTGACTAAAGCAAGGACAGATGGCAGCACAAATCAGACAACTAAATGATTACTCATGTATGTTCTTGGGCTCCAATGTGTCAACAAGTCTTGGCTAAGTCATTGTTTTGCACCTGCACTGTAAAACATGTTGAATATTCAGCCTGACATGTACACAACTGGCCCATGTTTACAAATAACAGTTGTTAACAGACTCGCGCAATACCCGTCATCTGCAAAATACTTGAGAAATAAAATCAATAAAATGTAGTATTTATGTCAACTTGCTCATTTTTACTTTCTCTACACATACTATGTACATAGTGTATAGAGAAGGTATTGCACTCCACCCAAAAATTTGATACCAAGATTTCACCAGAAATATATGTTTTAGGGTCCCCTGTACCAAAAAAAAGTATTTTCAGAAATATGTCCTTGTGTGTGTGTCCTTGTGAACACAATAACTCAAAAACGAAAAGTCAGTAAAATACCAAACTTGGTATTTAGGTTTAGTATCTTTCAGGGATGCAGCACAAAGATTTTGAGAAAAATCCCCCCACCCCAACTACCCTTTACATGGAACTTTTCCAAAAATTTGGATTTTCTTAAAAATGGCTCTAACGATTTTGATTAAAATATTGTACATTAAAGATATTTACCTGACAAATAAAATGTATATCTTGAATTTTCTGGGAATAGCCTCTGAAGACTACTTTATTCTTGATCAATTTTGCAGGATTTTGCATAACTGTTAAACCGTAAGAGATGGACAAAAACTTACCACATAAAAAATGTAGAGCACTTTAAAACACCAATTTATGTTATATACATTTTCTTCGTGGCATTGATCATTTTTAAAATATTCCTTGTTTTTGGTTTCAGCTTTGAAAAACTATACTTTTCTCATACAGGAATTTGTCAACTCCTGCACATACAAACAAAGGCACTTCAGTCACATAGCCACCAGCTTTTGACTATTGCTTTAACCTATGGTACTCCCTTATTTCTCTTCTACTTACAAGGAAGCAAGTAATAAGATTATTTCTGCTAATTTTTTCTCGATTAGCATGAAGTAAATAGAAGCATAAACTTTTAACAATAATTTGTTGCACAGATGTAGAGAGTCATGTGAATGGAACACATCAGATTTTTTTAATGTACACACAAGAAGAGAGCGAGAGAGAGACACACCTGGACCTTTTTGTAAAAATGCTTTTTTTTGGATTCAGGGGGACCCAAAACATGTATTTCCGGTGAAAACTCAGTATTGAATTTTTGGGTGGAATACAATATCTTCTCTAACCACTATGTACACAGCACATGTAGAGAAAGTAAAAATGATTACAGATATGCTTTAGTTTAGGACTCCCTTTTGAGGCAGTTATCGCCGATGTATATATCTATTTACCTCTAGTCATGCTTGATTTGGGATTCATGTATATACCATGAATTCTAATGTGCATATTTTGTTATTTTCATTTATTTGTATGATGTATTTATTTGTGTATATAATAAGGGTAAAAGCAGGTGTTTGGAGGTGTATGTCCAGACTCCAAGCTATATTTCAGTATGAAATGTAAAAGTGAAGGATAGCGGCCATGATAGCTATGTCGTCATGGAGCACCAACCACATGTTGAGATTAGGTCAAGTGTGTTTGATGTATTGATGTGCGGGCCATGGCAACCACTTCAGTGAAGGAGCATTGGAAGGGTTAGCATCACTTTCATGCCAGGCACTGAGGGACGTTTAGAACACTCTGGAAATTGTTGCCATAGGGGACAGACGGACATTACGAACTTTGGTGTTAGAAGACGCACTTTCATATAGCGTGCCTTTGAGTTATGTTTGCGAGGTAATGTATATGGTGTCAATCAAATTTGGACATCTCAGACACCCCACACGTGCTTACTTATAAGCATGTCCGATACAGGAAAGTGAATCATTAGCATAAAGTGCTTTGTGTTTTCTTTACCAAGCTGCCTTCCATCCTCACCCTGAGACCCAAAAGAGAACCCTCTTCCACTAAAAGCTAGCCAGGATTGGGAAGACGACATGTCTCACTTTGGAAGGATTGCTGTACATACCTGAAGTGAAGACAAGGCCTGTTCCAGCGGAGGGTTGGTAACCAGTAGCGTTCCTGGTCGTACAGTTGCTCTCATAAACCTCCATATAACAGACTGTTGTTCAGTGTTCATGAAGAACTGAAACACATTGTTCATGACGATAACGTCCGCTGCCTGTACGATATCACCTCTGTCCATGATGTTGGCCTCCACCACCTCAATCCTGTCCTGTAACACACGACTACACTCTTTAAGTTTAATGACCAGATTTGTTGTCCTTTTTGTAGTTATTCACTTCTGAGATATTCCTTGTACAATAAGCGAAAAAGACTGACAAAAACTCCAGAGTTGAACCACTTGGAGAGTTCTCATCAATCTTCCCATTTAATAAAACAATAAGTATTTAAAAATTTAATCCAATAACAAACAATATCTCAGAAATGGATATAACTCGTCTTTACTTTCTCTACACGTACTATGTACATAGTGTATAGACAAAAATTTGATACCAAGATTTCACCACAAATACGTGTTTTAGGGTCCCTTGTATCCAAAAAAAGCATTTTTAGAAAAAGGTCTGTGTGTGTGTTTGTCCATGTGTCTGTGAACACGATGACTCAAAAATGAAAAGTCAATAAAATACCAAACTTGGTATTTAAGTTAAGTATCTTCCAGGGATGCGACACAAAGATTTTGAGAAAAATCCACCCACCCCAAACTACCGTTTACATGGAAATATTTTCGAAAATTTTGATTTTCTCAAAAATGCCTGTAACGATTTTGATTAAAATATCGCATATAAAAGACATTTACCTGACAAATAAAATGTATATTTTGAATTTTCTGGGAATAACCCCTGAAGACTACTTTATTCTGGATGAATTTTACGGAATTTTGCATAACTGCTAAACCATGAGAGATGAACAAAAACCTACCACACAAAATATGTAGAGCATGTTAAAACACACAATTTATGTTACATACATTTTTTTGTGGAGTTGATCATTTTTGAGATAATCCTTGTTTTTGGTTTTACCTTTGAAAAACTTATACTTTTCTCATACAGGAATTTTCAACTCCTGTCCATACAAACAAAGGAACTTCAGTCACATAACAACCAGCTTTTGCCTATCACTTTAATCTATGGTACTCCCTTATTTCTCTTCTACTTACAAGGAAGCAAGTAATAAGACTACTTCTGCTAATTTTTTCTTGATTAGCATGAAGTAAATAGAAGCATAAGCTTTTTAACAATAACTTGTTGCAGAGATGTAGAGAAAGTCATGTGAATGGATCACATCAGACTTTTGTAGTCAGCTTACCCTCCCTGTATTTAGGTCTACAAGTGGGTGCCTAGGGGTCAGGGAGCCAACAGCACATAACCACAAAATTAAGAACCTGGAACAAGTAGTTGCCCCTTAGCCAGGCATGAGTGTAAGGAAGTGGATGATATGAAATGAAAGCAAAGCAGGTAGGAGAGGTGATGATAGAGCAATTGGTGGAATGAGTGGCAGGGGAAACTGGAGGACCTTGAGAAAACCCACCTAGATGGCACTTCATCCACCATAAAGGGAGGCAAGTGGCCTAACCACTTAGCCATTGTGCTCCTAGAAATGGATAACTAAAAAAGAAACAGAGAGAGATATAAACAATAAAAGAATTTGAGTCGGTTTTTGAAACACAAACATCACTTGTTTTTACTTAGTGGGACCAGTTTTGGGACTAACCCTTAATTCCGACTAAATCTTTCTTCGTTGGCGTCAACGATGGGGGTGGTGGTGTATCAATTGTAGAGGTATCTGTTGATATTCTCAAACAGCTACCAACAACGGCTTCCAAGAAAGTGCAATAGACAAGAGAATACACAACCACGTAACACACATAACCACCCTACAGAACCTCCATGACCAATCTCAGTTCGGAAAATTTTCAGGAATTATAACATCACCTTAGCTCCAAAAAACAACTATACAGCATTCGGAAACTGCTGTGCAGAAATTTAAAAGATCCTATCCCTGCAAACAGAAAACCGGGAATTTATGAAATTAAATGCTCAGACTGTAATGTAGTATATATGGGAAGGACAAAGAAATCAGATTAAAGGAACACATGATAAACCTAAAATATAAGCAAACAGAAAAATCAGCAGTTGCCTATCATTTTTGGACATCAGGACATGAAATCACACGGAATATAAAACTGTTAAAACCAGCGTATAAACCCACAGAATTAGATGTCTTGGAGAAGATCTACATCACGAAGAAAAAGAGCCATATCATGAATTTTGATTTACCACCATACAGCAACCTTTGGAAGTTCATAGATCCAACAACAGATGCCACCACAATTGATACACCATCATCCCCCAACGAAGCAAGATTTAGTTGGAATTAAGGGTTGAAAATGGGAATAGGTGTTCCCGAAAGGAAAAACAAGTACTGTTTGTGTTACAAAAACCGATAACCAGGTGTTAGTGTGTCAAAGATACAGACTTAGCTGAAACTTGTTTAATGAAAAATCTGATGTATTACACTCACATGACTTTCTCTAGCTACTCCACAAACAAACTTCTTACAAAAGATTATTCTTCTTTCCACACAATGCTAATCGAGATAAACATTAGCAGAGTGTTCTTATTACTTAGTTCCTTATAAGTAGAAGGGAACTAAAGGAATGAGTTATGCTAAAGTGATAGTCAAATGTTTTAAAAGCTATCGTTATGCGACTGTCATTGCAAATCACTTCTTTGCTTGGCCGGAGTAGAACAAAAGAAAAACAAGACACTTCCTGTATAAGTATTTTACAATTGAAAACAATACCAAGGAATACCTTGGAAACAGTTATCTTCACAACAAAACGTAAAGGACATAAATTGTGGGTTTTGACAACATCTACATTTTTTGTGCAGTAAGTTTTTGTCTACCTCTTACGGTTAAGCAAAATTTGGCAAAATTCATCCAGAATAGAGTTCTTCAGAGGCTATCCCCAGAAAATTTAAGACATTGATTTTTTTTTGGGATGTAAATATCTTTAACATGCAGAATTTTAATCAAAATTGTTAGTCATTTTTTTAGAAAATCAATATTTTTGAATATTTTTCCATGTAAAGGGTAGTTTGTGGTGCGGAGACTGTGTCTCTGTCTCTCTCTCTCTCTCTCTCACACACACACACACACATACATACCCACACACCATTTCCTAAAAATGTCTTTTTTGGACTCATGGGATCCGAAAACATGTGAAATCTTGACATTGAATTTTTGGATGCAGTACAACATCTTCTCTATCCACTATGTACATTTTACATGCGGGCTAGAGGAAGGTATATTATTGTACGAAAAATAACTAATGTTTGTACCATGATTTATGATTCTCAGTTGTGTAATGAAATTCTCCTCTCACCTGGAACTTATATTTCTTGATAAGCTCCATCTGCAGGCTGCAGAACTCAGCGTTTATTTCCACACCCACAATCTTTACTGCACTAGAATACAGGTACGCCTGCATAAAACACAATACTGACATTTCATTTTCCTAACAAAAAGTATTTGCAACACATAAATATGAATTTGACATGGCTAGAAACACTTTTTGTGCAGTCTTTAATGTATTTATTTTAAACCATATCTGTATACTTCAGTCCATGCCTTAACGTCCTGAGGTTATAAACTTGCCCCCCAACCCCTTTGAACATGATAAGAGTATATTAAGAGGATGTTAACACCACGGGTGGAAATGCTGGCGCCACCACATGCAACATCTTTCAAATTAATTGTTTTTCTAAGTTTCTGAAGTAAGAAACAAAGGACAATGGAAGTGGAGATATCTCTAGTTAAAGCAATATTTAATACAATCACATTTTTTGGCCTGTCAGCAGTTATTATTGATAAATTGGTATTATTGCAGCAAACATTGTGACAAAATCATAACTTACTTTTGTTCTAATTCCTTGGTCTAAAACTAAAGCATGTCTTTCAAGCCATTAATTCCACTACATGAACTTATAAAGTTAAGCCTGCCGTAATTCCTCTATTGAGTGCACTAAATAAATGATCCTCAACATATGTATGAGGCAGTCATATATAGGATGCATGTATGTAAACACATATATGTTTGGGAAAGGCTTGCAATCATATTTAAGTGCCAGTGCAAGAGACTATCCCAAAGATTATGTCCACGGTTCTGGTATCATAAGCACATAATTTGATAGTAATTATTTCTCGCGATAGTTGCTAAATGGACAAAGTAGTAAGAGGTTTCTTATAAACTGGAGCAGGTTGCCAATTTTGTCTGCTTCTCAACTGTCTTTCCGAGTTGGAAATCTAAAATCTAACAAACAACCAGAATCTTTCTGTTGATAATGTAGAACATATTTTATAAGTATACCGCCAAAAAATCACTTAAGTACACTAACCTATGTATTGAAATGTTTCACTTAAACATAAGAGTGCAATTCAAATATAAACGGTAATTGTTGCATATCATGGAGGAAGCAGTTCAGAAGGGAGGGGGAATTAGCTTTGTTAGGTTCTGGCGTCAGTACAGCCATGAGTGAGCAACAAGTACCTTCGTCTCTTATTATCAAGTTTTTAACCAAGGAAGGGGTTAAACCTTCGGAGATTTTAACTTGTTTAAGGGCACAGTTTGGGGACACTACACTGTCCAGAATGGAGTGTTTACTTGGGCCACACAATTTAAGGGCGGCCGAGAAGGTCATGCTCGATGCCCTAGGTCAAGTCTCACAGATTTCAACTACAGAGGAGTTTTGATGGTCGACATACAGTGACTGCAGCTTACTATCGCCAATTGTTAAGGTCTGTAAAAGCAAAAGATGCCGTATGCCCATCAGAGATGTCATCCTTCTCCAAGACAATTTGACAATGGACACAATGGCAGACATGCACTGGGAAACCCTTCAACACCCTCCCTATAGTCCAGACTTGTCCCCCCCCCACACTATTTTTTGTTAGCACCCATGAAAGAATCGCTTGGAGGGAAACATTTCGAAAACAACGAGGATGTCGAGGAGCATGTGTGCTATTGGTTGGCGACATGCCCTCAAACTTTTTTGAAGAAGGAATGTTTAAGCTTCCAAAACATTAGTAAAAATGTGTAGAGTGTGAAGGAGGCTATGTTGAGAAATGCTGATGAAGTAACCCTTGAATATATTTAATCAATAAATATTTTTAACAAAATTACTGTTTATATTTGAATCACCCTCGTACTACCGAAAAATCACTTAAATAAGAACCTATGTATTGAAACACATTTCCCTTTCCTTGTTTTTGCTTCTGCTATTTGAGAAACTACAACCAAACATCACACATGTATTGACTATTATACTGGTTTAAAACTTACACTCTAAATTTACTGCTTAATTGAACATTTAACATCAGAAAATCTTATTTTTGTGTGCACATTTAACCAACACAAGGGTGCTCATCTCAAAAGTATAATATCTAAATATGGCAGCTTAGCAAACTTGCTTCACCAACCACAATGCACAAGGATAGGGCATCTCTATATCTGTGGTTAAGACACAGTTCTGTAGTATAGATGTTACAGCCCTTGGTAAAAATCTCATGACTATCTACTGGTGTTAAAATTATTTTGTTCCATAGGCAAAACTACTCACCCCGTACAACACAGCTCCAAGACGAGAACCTATGTCCAACATAACTTTGCCATCCAGAACAGGAAGCATTGCTTGGAAAATGTATGCAAGTTGTTCCTTTGGTAGAGAATGTGAAATATATGCTGTTGGGGAAAAACAAAGAAAGCAAAAATTAACAATTATCATTTGCTACTTTCTCTACACATACTATGTACATATTAGGTATACAAAAATTCCATACTGAGATTTCACCAGAAATATATGTCTTGACACCTCCCGAATACAAAAAAAGCATTTTTAGAAAATTGTCCATGTGTGTCTATGGGCAACATAGCTCAAAAACGAAAAGATCGTTAAATACCAAACTTGGTATTTAAGGTTGCTATCTTGCAAGGATGTGACACGAAGATTTTCAAGAAATTCACTCCACCCCCAACTACCCTTTACATGGAACTTTTTTCGAAAATTTTGATTTTCTCAAAAATGGCTCTAATGATTTTAATTAAAATATCATATATTAAAAATATTTTTATGACAAACGATATGTATATCTTGAATTTTCTGGGAATAGCCTCTGAAGACTACTTTATTCTGGATCAATTTTATGGAATTTTGCAAAACTGCTAAATCGTAAGAGATTGACAGAAACTTACCACACAAAAAATGTAGTGCACATTAAAACACACAATTTATGTTATATTAATATTTTTCATGGAGTTGATCATTTTTGCTTTCAGCTTTGAAAAACTTAGGCTTTTCTCATACAGGAATTTGTCAATTCCTGTCCATACGAACAAAGGAACTTCAGCCACATAGCAACCAGCTTTTGCCTTCACTTTAACCTATGGTACTCCCTTATTTCGCTTCTACTTACAAGGAAGCAAGTAATAAGACTATTTCTGCTAATTTTTTTCTCGATTAGCATGAAAAAACTAGAAGCATTAGCTTTTTAACAATAATTTATTGCAGAGATGTAGAGAAAATCATGTGAATGGAACACATCAGATGTTTTTTAATAGCATCTGCAAACCATATATTATGAAAGCTTATTTTTCTATCATCAACTTCATATTAGTCCAGAAAAATAGTTGCAAATCGTTTGATACACATTTCGTTGTGGATACAAGGGATGATCAATAGCTTGGCATTAATGTAAAAATCACTCATACATACTTTTGTCCTCCTCAAAATAACCCCCCCCCCAATGCAATGCAATTGTCATACCTCCTTTGCCATTTCTAGAAGACAAAACCATTCCTTGACATCCTCCTCAGCTTTCACTGCCTTGGTCTCGTTTTTGAACTGACGCCCTTTGGTTGTCAGGTTAGGAAAAAAGTCACTCAGAGCCGAGTTGGGACTATAAGGTAGATGGGGTACTGTAAAGAGGCATTCTTGTGTTAGGAACCAGATGAAAACATTAACAAAATGTGACATGGCATTATCGTGATGAAGCTTGCATTGTCCTCCGTTTTTGGGGATAAGATCCTTTACCAATTGATTCAGGATGTTTTTATTTTCTCCTTCCATCCGTAGTTCACTAGCAATGTAAACAAAAGCAACAGGTTGCAATGGCTCTGATTGGTTGCTGAATGTTTTACAGCCTATAGCTGACTCATGAATTTTAAAATACCACCACGTGAGCATGGACTTCTGCTGGGAACATCACAAAGCACAATTGCCAGCCATCAGTTGGACTTCAACTGAGGAAGAGCGCAACACCCTTCAAATATATGTTCTGCAAATTCCATTTTAAGTGAGGTAAGCATCAGTATCCTGATTCATGTTATTATATTTGAACTACTTCACTTGTCTCAAACTTCTGAGTTATTTCATTATACCCTTTGCCTACCTTAGGAGGTCATACATCTCCAGGTTTCTTGCAAGCCAAAATCTTCAGAGCTCTGGGACTGAAATTCCAATGTCTATGAAATTTCCTCCATATTAATTTCTTACTAAAAATATTAGTTAATATTTTTCTTATTATATGTACTACTCATTTTAATACAATTGTCAGACTCTTAGATAGTAAATTGTGCATTGAATTTGCCAAAGGGAAATGATCACATTGTAACTGAGTATTATGGAAAATACTCAATTTTATTTCATATATAGTAAATTCAAGTTTAAACATGTCTGACTGTTGGGAATTGCTTTGGAGTCCGTTAAAAGCTTTCACATATTCGGATTTTGGCTAAGCCACACTATTTTCGAATGTGCTAGAAGCTTGAGCTGGAAGTAGCGTGGGTCACGTGGTCATTTGCTCAGCCAATCAGTGAAAGCCATGCTTGGCTGATGAGCTGCTCCTATGTCATGCAGTTTCGTGACCATATAGTGGCAGTGAAATATTAATAAAACCCTAATTCATGAGAAGTCAGACTTGCTGCATTTTATTTAGTATCCACCTGGTATACAAGCTGAGGACATCACAGCATCACCCCAGAACATAAAGTGGGGCAAACTGCCTTAGCTCCCAACCCTCTAGGATTACAATATATTTTCACTGAAATTTTTGTATGGAATGCAATATCTGCTCTGCCTACGATATACATTGTATGTGGTAGGGAAAGTGCTACTTACTGAGAGGTTTGGTGTTGTATGAGCCACACTGCAGACAGTAGCTTCTTGCCAGCTTCCCTTCATCACACAGACTGTCAACAAGCTCGTCATCATACAGAAACGCATCAACGTGAAGTGTGTGCTTGGGATCATAGTCTGCTTTCTGTAACAGCATACAGAAACAAACAGTATATATCACCTTTTCACTTTCTCTTCTGCAGTATGTTTGTTACAAAACCTGGCCACCTTCCGGGCAATTCCCTGCATGCACGTCCTACATTCTTTCTGTCATTATGTGTGCATCGTTTTACTTTGTTCTAGTCCAGTTCACAGGTAGAGTCAGACTGAAAAATTCAATGCCATAGCCAGGATTTGAACCGCAGATCTCCCGATCTCTAGCCGTGTGTAGGACAGGAGTTGGATAGGTAGAGTCAGACTGAAAAATGCAATGCCATAGCCAGGATTTGAACCGCAGATCTCCCAGTCTCTAGCCGTGTGTAGGACAGGAGTTGGATAGGTAGAGTCAGACTGAAAAATTCAATGCCATAGCTGGGATTTGAACCATGGATCTCCCTGTCTCTAGCCGTGTGTAGGGCAGGAGTTGGATAGGTAGAGTCAGACTGAAAAATTCAATGCCATAGCCGGGATTTGAACCACGGATCTCCCTGTCTCTAGCCGTGTGTAGGGCAGGAGTTGGATAGGTAGAGTCAGACTGAAAAATTCAATGCCATAGCTGGGATTTGAACCACGGATCTCTAGCCGTGTGTAGGACAGGAGTTGGATAGGTAGAGTCAGACTGAAAAATTCAATGCCATAGCCAGGATTTGAACCACGGATCTCCCGATCTCTAGCCGTGTGTAGGACAGGAGTTGGATAGGTAGAGTCAGACTGAAAATTCAATGTCCTAGCCGGGATTTGAACCACGGATCTCCCGGTCTCCAGCTGTGTGTAGGACAGGAGTTGGATAGGTAGAGTCAGACTGAAAAATTCAATGCCATAGCCGGGATTTGAACTACGGATCTCCCAGTCTCTAGCCATGTGTAGGGCAGGAGTTGGATAGGTAGAGTCAGACTGAAAAATTCAATGCCATAGCCAGGATTTGAACCACAGATCTCCCGATCTCTAGCCAGTTGCTCTACCACTGAGTTACCATGCCAACATAGCATTGAATTTCTCAACTGATTTGCATGTTTCCCAGTGAACCACAAGATGACAACCCCAATGGCCACTTACAATGTTGCAAGTACTTTACATCCCAGTATTCATAGTATAGACAACTATTATGGTCAGTTGGTATTGGATTAATTGTTTTTTCACACAAGCTGTGTATTGGACGGCAGATCCATGGTTCAAATCCCGGCTATGACATTGAATTTTTCAGTCTGACTCTACCTATCCAATTCCTGTCCTACACACGGCTAGAGACCAGGAGATCCATGGTCCAAATCCCGGCTATGACATTGAATTTTTCAGTCTGACTCTACCTATCCAACTCCTGTCCTACACACGGCTAGAGACCAGGAGATCCATGGTCCAAATACCAGCTATGACATTGAATTTTCAGTCTGACTCTACCTATCCAACTCCTGTCCTACACACAGCTGGAGACCAGGAGATCCGTGGTTCAAATCCCGGCTAGGACATTGAATTTTCAGTCTGACTCTACCTATCCTACTCCTGTCCTACACACGGCTAGAGACCAGGAGATCCGTGGTTCAAATCCCGGCTAGGACATTGAATTTTCAGTCTGACTCTACCTATCCAACTCCTGTCCTACACATTGCCTGTGTGAAAAAGCAATTAATCCAACATTAGGAATGTTTAGAAATGTTTAGTTTTGCTTGCAGTATACAGTACCACAAATAATGTTTATGTACGATACATATGTCCTTACATAATCTTGTAGGGATGAAACTAGATTTCCTGGGTGTGTGTTGCAAGTAGAGGCCTTTCGTTTCCATGTAAATAAACTCAGAGAGACTGGATCAATTTGTGAAATTACACTAAATCAGAGAAAGGTTAGGCAGTTACCTGAAAATCTCTTAGGTGTCTTACACAAGAAACTGACATTTAAAACTCAAACCACACCAAGAGTACTGTAGTCCAGGAATTTCAACATCTGCTGTCATAAGATAT